>JBAMDO010000165.1:0-135677 GCA_037074765.1 Mansonella perstans
TTTTAATTAATTGCTAGTTTCTTTTTGTGTTATTATAATTTTTACTTTAATTTACTTACTTTTTATTCATTTATTTTCTTTTCCATTTTTTTCAAGAATTATTTTAAATAAATAAATGATAATGAAATGAAATGGCTGATATTTTCATCATGAAGAGGTGTAGTGATGTGTGATACGATTATTCAGCGTTTAGGTATTCCTAAGTAATCTTAGTAGAAAACTTTCCGAACACTAAATTGAACAGTGTAAAACTGTTCAGGAATTTGGACGATGAGAATTTTGAAAAAAAATTTTTTTTTAAACTTTTCAACATCATACAATTGTCGAGATAACTATACATAAGTAAATGCATTAAAACACTTTTTTTCCACTCTTTCTCTTTCTATCTCTCTCATAATATAACGAAGAATAATGAAATTTGATTGAAGACAAGAAAATATGTAAAGTTTTAAAATATTAATAAGAAAAAAAATTTTTGTTTTGAACAATAAACAAGCAAGCAAGTAAACAAACAAACAAACAAAGAAACAAAATGACTATCATTATTAACAAATTGTTATGTTGCACGAATGTCGGATCAGTGTTGTCGGATATTGTTGAAATTTTACAGTTTAATAAATTCAAATTTGTTTTCAAAATATATCACTGCTTATCTTATATCATTGAGTCATATATTTCTATTTCTGCTGATCAACTTTAAAATTGCAACGATAAAGTGTTAAGATTGACAGAGAGGGAAAGAATGTCGAATAGCAAATGTTAGAAGGAAGTATTTTATTTCTCCATAAAATTTTGTTTCTGCTTTTTCAAAATACATGTCTTTCTTCTTTTATTGAATTTCTTGTTTGTGGCATTATTATTATCATTTTTTATCATCATCATGATTAACCATCGTTTTCGTCATCATTGTTGTAACTATTATCTTCTATTTCTATTTTGATTCCATTGTCATACATTTTCACACAAAATTATAATAGGTAACAAAAAAAACAAAGGAAGTTAGGAAATCGATTACTTATTTTTTATCTTTTCATTTATTTATGCTGTTAATTTCATTTCTGATATTTATTTCCAGTTTCTCAATTCAATGATTGTTCTGTTCTTCTCGATGCCTACATGTATAGTAATTAAATGAATTTTTTTTGCATTTAAGTACAAGTATCTTATTATCATTTATTAAGTGGATTAATTTAATTTCACATCTGATTTAGAGATAAGTTACCAATGATTAAATAGATCATTTTTTTCGCATCTGATTCAAATAAAATTACTTTCAATCTTCTATTTCGTTTAGATGATTATATCATTAATGTTTTTGTTTTATTTATTCATTCAATATATTTCTTTTAATTCACAATTTTTTTTTCCTTTTCCATCTGTCAACACAATCAATTTCTTCTGTTCTCGCATTTTCTATCATTTCTTCTCTTCATCATCTTTTATTACACAACAAAAATAATAGTTATAGTTTCAAGAAAAAAAATTGAAAAGATTTGAACGGATATTTTGAAGGAAAAAAAATGAACAAAAGTTTAATTTTAACGGAACTTAAATTGATTTAATTAAACTTTTACTTCCTCCTTCTTTTTTTTCCATTCAGGAATGTAACTATTCTCGGATGGAAAAAAAAGAAAGCTTAAGCAAAAGATTATTTCTTTTTTTTTTCGTTGAAGAAATTTTTTTTTTATCCTGAACTATAAAGAAAATTCTATGAGCTAAGATTATTTAGTAGGGAAGTAAATTGATCTCTCTCTTTTCCTTCATTTTTTTCTTTTCTTTTTTAAGCACTTCAATAGAATTCTCTCGATTTACTTCTGTGATAAAATTTAATGGAATTTCCTCGTTAATTAATTAATAAATTGTTTAATTATTGAACTATTTTTTTTCGGGATTTTATTATCACAGGATTGCTTATAAAATATTTTGAATTAGAAACAGAAGAAAAAAAAACCAATAAAAGAAAGTAAGATTATTTAAATTTTTTTCTGTTTAAATTTATTTAACTCCTAATTAATGGATAATTCGGAGTATTTGTTCATTATTTCTTAAAATTACACAAAAAGAGAGGGATTAGTTGTAACATTAGACAATACCTGTGCAGCCAAACATTATTGTTATCATCATTATTATTATTATCGCTGTTGTTATTATCATCATCGTTATCATCATCGTCATCATCATTGTCATCGTCATATGCATTTATCTTTATAGTATCGGGCAAAAAAGGGTAATGGAGAGGAGGGTTTTCACCGGGAACATTTCTCCATTCTCACAACCCAGAATGATCATATTCAATCGGATAAGTAGGATTTGTTGGTGCTGCCACTGCTACTATTACTAGTTTGTACTACTGCTATTATTGTTACTACTATTTATTATTATTATTATTATTATTGTTATTATTATTATTATTATTATTGGCATTACATAGTTATTCTCAAATATCAATCCTGAAATCAAAATTTTTAAATATATACCATATATATATTGGAAGGATTAGGTAAGTTACATGTGTGTATGTTTAGATTAAATTTATCTTACAATTTAATTTAAGGCAATTTATAAAAAAAAAAAAAATTATCAATTATTTTAATACATATATATATAGTAATTGATGATTAATTTAATACTTAAAAAATTTTATAGCAAAATCTAAAAAAGAAATAATTTTTGTAAATAAAATTTATCAAATGTAAATTTTTTAAAAATTTCTTTTTATAGGTATGTGCGAACCAACATTTACTGGATCTTTTGGTCTTGCTCCCACACCACCACCACTTAATGAACAGGTAATTTTTCTCTATTTTAATTTAATAAATTTTTATTACTTTACTTTTATAATGTTGCAATAGATGAAATTTTTCAAATGCTCATACCCTAAAACGATTGTTTGCAATTGGTTGGTTGTAAGAAAAAAAAAGCATTTAAAAGATATCAATGAAAAATGAGCGATATGATTGGAAAAATGTTAGTTGTAAATTGTTTGTACGGTGGTTGTATTGCATCTCTCGTTTTGTGCATTTTTTTGGAATTTCTCATTTTTGCGCAGCCGGATCCGGAAAATATATATGCATGAGAAGAAGAATACCGGTAAAAATAATTTAATACTACCGGAAAAATTATTACATTTATACAAAATGAATGGGTGGTTTTTCTTTTTTTTAAATTTTTACTACCTTTATCGGTTTTTTTTTTTGGATTTTAAATTAAGCTTAAAAAAAAAAATCTTAAATAATATACGTATGTTGTGCTGCATTTTTACAAATATACTTTTTCAGTATTCAAAATTTAATTACTAATAGATATCTAAGTTTAATTAATTGGTATTACTTTCTCAGTATTCAAAATTTAATTACTAATAGGCATTTAAATTATTTTAGTATAGCTTTATTTTTTTCTCGATAAGTCAAAATACACATATATTTATTATTTTGGAAAGGAATAATGATGCATGTGAAGAAAGATATATATTTATGCAAAAAAAAAAAAAAAAAAAAAAGATTTATTAGAATTGAAGATAGAAATTGGAAAAAAGTGTTCATTTTTATTATTTTCTGCTTTATCCATACCGTATTATTTCAGTAATAAATAATAGGTTAGAAAACAAAAAAAAAATTATTTTTCCTTTTTTTTACTGTAATGAAAGAGCTATATGTATGTGTGCGTGTGTCTGTGCGTGCGTGTGTGTGCGTGTGTGTGTACGTGTGTGTGTGTATGTGTGTGCGCGTGTGTGTGCGTATGTGTTTATGTCAATAGTGTATAATGTTGAATGACGTCAAGATATTTAAATGTCATACATTTAAATATCTTGACGTCAGAAGTTGTTAACGTCAGAAGTTGTTGTTAAAAATTGTGCATTAAAAGTGTTTAAATAAATGGTGGGTTTAGAAATTTATTTCAAGAAAAGGGCAACCAAGAAATTTTCAAGGCGAAAAGTATGTTAATAGGCAGTATTTTATAGTTCTAAACTATATATATATATATATATTTATAGTGTCGGGAAACATCAAAAGGCATAAATTGAATAAGTGATGATATGAATAATGAAATTGATTTGATCAAACTGGAATTTTTACCATTCTTTTATTTATTCTATTTCATGAGAATTTATATATTAAATTATTTGTTGTTGTGTGAAAGAAATTCATTTGATAACAAAAATTGATTATTTTTATTTTTGGACAGTTTTGCAGTATCTAATTAGCCATAAATAAATAGCGAAAGAGAAGGCAAATTCTGGAAAGTATTTGATTTTTCTGAATATTTAGGAAATTTTAATTGTTTATATAATGAATAGATCCATATAATAAATATTTACGTGCACACACACACACATATATATAAATACTGATTTAAATGCAAAATATATCCCATCAGAGAGGATAAGTGGATAAAAGTTTATAGATGAGAAGTACTTGCTGAAATTATTTAAAGGCTGAAGAAGTATTATAGTAAAGAAGAATTGTTGCAGACCTGTCTACTACAGGATTCATTCATGAAATTGAGGTCATTTATGGAAACTGACGTGGAAAAGTGGACACTTAGAATAAAGTTGGAATGGTTTTAACATTATGGATCACTTAAAGATACCATAATATAACATTGCACATTTATTTTTTTCAAAGGATTTTTGTGATAGTATTTATCGTAGTGAATAGAATTTTGAGTTGTACTTTGGGTAAATCTTGTTAGTGAATTATGGATCTTTTGTAAATTCGAAATCCATGTGAGGAAAATATGAGACCTGAATTCAATTTTTTCTTTTTTTTTAAAGTTTTTCAAGGATATTTAGCTAGAGCGGATTATTATTGACCAATGATTTTGGTAAATTAATAATTTAACTCTTGTTATGGTCATGTGATCATCATCATTTTTGATGTAAAGATACGATAACAGCAGATGTGTACATTAATTATGTAAATAGATTAACTGCATTGTCTTTTATAATTGTTTTTTTTTTCTTTTTTTTTTACATTACAAATCTTAAAAAGAGAAAGCATCCATCCTAAGAGAAAAAGATTCTTTGAAATTTATCTGTTTTATTTTTCAATAGACACAAAGATGATTAATTAATTAATTAAGGACTCCTAATGATAACTGGTTTATCTTAGCGCTGGAATGTTAACATGTATTTGATAAGTTTGGAGGGATTAAAAAAAAAACTGGAAAATGAATGAAATTTACTGTGGTAAATTTGCGAACGGAAAATATGGTATTGCTATTTCATACAGTTTAATAAATGTTGCAGTGAAAAAATTTTTTATTCAGTTTAGTATATTCAACATTGAATTTCATTTATCAGCAGAAAGAATTAATTAAATTACTAGATTCATCGGAATTTAATAAGTTCAACTGACTGGATTTCATTCACCAGCCCAAAGAATTGAGTAATTGTGATTGAGTTCCAATATGTAATTGAGTAATTAAGTTACTGCACTCATTCGAGTTTGATAAGTAAATTAAAAAATAATCAATTAACTTGACGTGAAATTGAAGTTGATGAATGTTGATGGCATTGATGTGACTTATTTGCTAAGTTTACTGTATCGAGTTTCATTTTTTTTTTTTTTTTTATGATTTTTGCTTTGGGATAATAGCAAAGGATTTTTTTGCTTCACTTTCACTTTGAAAATAATTAAACGAATTAATTCGGTGAAGTTATTTCGAATGGGATAATGATTAGCAAAAATGATCAGTTGAAGGAATAATCATGATCTGGTTGATTTGACAAAGACAAGCATTGACTGATTGATGGTTATTGCTTTATATTAATTGTATTTTTACTAGTTAAAAAAAAGAAAATTAATTAATTAATTATAACGGGTATGCGCGTATTACATATAACTTGGATCATTATAGATGTTGCAGGTGGTAAAATGTCCATTATGTTTGGAACCATATCGTGAACCAAAAGTTCTTGCTTGTTTCCACAGTTTTTGCAAATCATGTCTGGAACGTCAAATGGATGATAGCAGTGCCGAAAAAATCGTCTGTCCACAATGTCGCGTTGAAACACAATTGTCAATACAACTTGGTAAAATAATATTCTCTTTTTCAATTTATTACTTTTTTGTTAATTGTTCATTACTAATTACTATTAAGTAAATTAACTGATCTTTAAATACATATTATTTATTATTTTTATACTGTGAAGTAGGATTTTTGAAAATTTTTCACAATTCAAGAATGAATGATAAATTTGTTCAAAGAAATGGATAAAAAAAAACTGGTCAAGTATTGAAGGTATCGTAAGTGTGACCAATGATTGGAGTAAAAAAAAAAAAAAAAAAACAGGAGTAGAGGAAAGATTGATAACTTCTTGTACACAATCCTACCAAACATTTCAGGGTAGGCTTTTGTTTGGTCCGGATTCTGCAGCAATTCTTCTAAGCATGATAACAGGCTAGGACTAAGTTTTTGGATTAAAATTTAGTAATACTGTTGCATTACTGAAGATGTTGATAAGTAGTCATCCTTACAGTTTTATCTCTAGTGAATAGATAGTTGCTTATTCATTCATGATATAGTAAGTTTTTTAGCTATGTGATGTGATAAATTTTGTCCTTAATAGCAAATATGAATTAGGTTAGTGAATATGGGTTAGGTTAGCGAATATGATTTCCATCAACAATAAATACTTTTGCATAGCTTTATTTGTTTTTCATTTAAGAATTAAAAAATAACTTTGATTTATTGATTTTTTTTTGATTTTGACAGAATTTTTGTATCATTCATTTCAATCAAAAAAAATAAAAAAGCATCAGTGAAGCAGCAATAGTTTTTTTGATGGTGATGGTGTGAGCATCAATATTTTGAATAAGATGAATTGTTTGTTCTCTTGCAGCCATTCAATTTATATTTTTTCTTAAACAATATTTTTTAAAACTCGTTTTAAAAATTTCTTTTTTTCGTTCAGAAAAAGAAAAAATGAATCTAAAATTAAGCGAAAGATTAATTGACGAAGATTGTTCGAGAGAGAGAGAGAGAGAGAGGGAGAAAGAGAGAGCATTAAATATCTATCATCTGCTTTTCATGTATAAAAATCACGTGTAAAACATATAGGTCGAGAATAGGTCGAGAAAAAACTTTTCTTTTTTCACTTATTTTAATATATGAGAAAAAAAAAAAACGATTTTAATGACCTCTACTGACATCAGCGAAAAATTTTCTTTTGTCACCTTGATAAAATAATCAATTCTAGTGATCGATCAAATTTGTTTTTGTTTTGTAGCAGCAATAACAAAACTTTATTGTTAAATTTATTTACCTTTGAAGTAAACAATAATTAGTTAGATACATATGGCATTGTTAATTGTCATTATATTTTCAGGTATTGAAAGTTTGTTAACAGATTACGGGCTAGAAAGCGTTATGACACGACAGAATGTTGCCGATGATAAAGGACTAATATTCGGCTCACCATGTTCATCATCATCATCACCACCATTAATCGATCCACCCTCATATGATCAGGTTTTCATCTCTTTTTTGAAGCTTATTATCTTTTTTTTTTTTTTTTTTTTTTTGAATTTTATTAGTGTCATTTGAAAAGGAAGAAGTATTTTATTGCAGCTTCGATTATTCATTACAATTTAAATTTAAAAAAAATCAAAATTTAAGCATTTATTGTACATTTATTACATCTTTACTGCACAATTATCTTATGTATCTTTTTTTTTTTTTGCAGAACAGTAATAAGAATTCATCATGTACGGGCTGTAAAAGTGGTGAACTTGCAAGTGCATTTTGCCAGGATTGTACACATTTTTTATGTGCCAATTGTACCTTGGCTCATCAATACATGCATTGTTTCGAGGGTCATCGAGTGGATCAATTATCACAAGAAGATGCTGCTGCTATTGCTGCTGCATTTGCTGAAAAAAATGCTTGCAAATGCATACAAGTAAGCATTTCATTTTTGTTAGCATAGAATTAATAGAAAAATTAATTCAGTCAGAAAAAAAAAAGAGGTATTAGTAGAATTTGAAATTATTTTCTTTATAGTCATATAAATTTTATCTTTCACTATTTTAAATCATTACTACTAAAATGGTCGAGAAAATTAGATCGAAATGCTGTCTGATCGTATGTTTTGTGAACTGATGGTAATTTGATAATACATTGCTGTTGATAGGATAAAGTTATGCTATTTTTATCAGTACAGTCAAATTTATATATATATATGCCTTTTTAGCATCGCTCACAACCTTTGCGATATTTCTGTTTAACGTGCAACCTGGCTATATGCATGGAATGTACTCAGGTGGATCATGTACAACCGACACATCAATATGAATTGATCAGTGATGTAGCTGATAAACAAATGGCGATAATGGAAACACTGGTACAGGATGCTCGTTTGAAGCATTCTGAACTTCTTGAAACATATAAAGTATATCTTATTATATTTGATTTCTGTTATTTAAATTTAATAATTTTATTTTTCTTTCTTTTTTTTTTTAAGTTTTTGCTCTAAAATTGATTTTGAAGAAAGTTGAAAAATTAAATGATCGATCATATGGGATATTTCTAATATTTAAAATGTAAAAATGAAAGATGAAATTTTTAACGGATTTTTTCAGATGGTTGACGCAGCACAAAATCGTTTAAGCTGTTCACTAAGCAGAGCTCACCAGAATGTGGATGATGCAACTCAGACATTGATTCGTATAATTGAAGATAATCGTCGACAAATTATCAAAGATCTGGATAATGCATATGGTGCTAAACAGTTGCAGCTTACTGTGATTGACAAAAAAGTACATTTGCATATAATTTAATAAGAAATTAAATTTTCCTTCTTTCTATTTACCATTTAGCAGTGCAGTGAATTTAACATTTCTTGAAAACTTCTAAATTTTTGTGGCAGAATATCATCGTTTAGTGCTATGGTAACAAGATGTAGAAAAGAAAATACTTGTAAATCAATTTTTCATTTGGTCTCTTTGTAAACACAATGTGGAATCGAATAGTCATTGATAAAAGATATTTTGTGTAATCCTTTTTCAATATTTGAGGTATTATTTTTCAAGTCATCATTAATGATGAATTCAAATTAATTAAAGTCAGAACTGATGTGACATGAAATTTGTTTTGTTGTAATTTTAAACTTCAAATCATTAAAATTTTGGACTTTAAAACCTATTTTTAGGTGCAACAAATGGCAGAAAAATTGGCGCAAACGATTGAGTTTACTTCACGTCTTGTAAAATATGCCGCACCAACAGAAGTAATGGTTTTTAAGCAACTTCTGCATACTCGTCTACAAGTATACTTTTCATTCAATCCAGATAGTAATAACATCCTGCAAACAACATGCGAACTTGATTTTCCACCACTGAATCCAAATATAGCACGTCAACAAATTATCAGTATTATGGGTACGTTTGTTTCTTTTCCTGCTAATTTTCCTTAATTTTGTTGTGATGAATTTGAATCCACAAATCGAATCATCTTATCATTTGTTCTTCAAAGCTATTCAATCATTTCTGATTTTAAATTTCTTTTTATATCACTGAATTGTAAAAAGCAACAGGAGAATGCAGAAATAATAGTGTAAAATGATACAGAAATTCGCATCGTGCTAATTTTTTGTTTGATTTTCTAAAAAATCTTTGGTTTGTTAAAAAAAGTAAGCTATCCTATTATATGTAAGTGAGACTTTGCGTTGACAATGAGAGAGTGAGTTAAAATAATTTTGATGATAGAAAGCTGCTGAATAGGAACTAGTTATCCTTATTTACCATCTTTAACCATCGAACATTTGATTTGTTTATCTTTTATTTTTTCTCTACTGCGTTTTTTCACTCTTTTTTTCCCTTCATTGCTTTTCTTTCCTAGTTTTTATTTAAAATTTCGAGATATGAATAATTTATTGTTTGAAATTGACGGTGCATTTAATTTAACATGAAGTGTTTTAAAATTGCATTTGAGATGTTAAAAGAATGTTTTGTTTGGAAGCATTAAAATCTATAAATATTTGAATAACAAAATTCTTAATATCATTTGCTTATGAGATGTAGAGCTGATGTAGAAGAGCTGGGACAATCAATATGAAGTAAAACATGAGCTGCAGTGGATCATCAACTGTAGAAGGAGATTATACATCATTTTCCTCTTCAAATAGTGCTTATACATCAAGGAATGCAAAATTTTCCTTCAGCATTTTTGTTAGCTTCTGAAACTGTTAACATATTCCTTCAGGTCTTGTTCGCGGTGCATCAGAGTGGCATCAAGGAACAATGTCATCAGTAAATGCAGGAATGCCTCCGGCACCAATTGGTCGACCGGCTAGTCGACAGCTAACTCGATCAGTAGCGACTAACGGTACATTGCCTGTCAATAATTTCTCAGAGTCAAATTTGATGCGACCTAAAAATGAATATGGTGGCTCCAATCAGAGTCTCGGAACGTTTGTTACAGTCGATAATGGCTTTAGTAATCAATATGAAAAGTGGAGTATGGGACTTGAACCGGCCTGTGGTTTACAACTTGCTGAGTCACCTGATTTGGAGTTTGAAAAGGTTTGTTTGCAAGTTGTTTTGGCTTTAATTTGGTAAAATATGAATAATTCCTCGTAATATACTTGTTCTCAAATTTCAGTATTCCCATTCTACTCCAGTTCTTGTATTTTGATATGCTAACATAGTGTATAATTCAAAAAGTTTGAGTTTTATTTACGGACGGTAATGAATGAGGCATAATGATGATAATAACTGTGCTGCTGAATAAAAGTGTTATTAATTAGAAAATGTGATTCTGGTTTTCAACATTTACATTTTTTCTAAATTTTATCCATTGATTTCATGACTCAAAATTGTTACTGAATTTTCGGGTCAAGTATAGTTGATTCATTTGCAGAATATGGGCATCAACAATCTTTATCCGCCTCGTGCACAGATTAAGAGGCAGAAGATGATCTATCATTGCAAATTTGGTGAATTTGGTGTTATGGAAGGACAGGTTACTTTCTCAACTATAATTTTATTTATAGAATTTAATACGTATTGCGTTTTTGGAAACAAATGATTTTGTAATGCCATGGATTCATAGTTATCTCAATTAAAGCTTGCAAAAAAAAAAAAAAAAACTAAGTTCGATGCGTTAAGCGTCACACTGTATGCTTCTATGAAAAGCTTTCCTTCTTTCTGCTTACGTATAGGCCATTCGATGAGTTCTACCTAAATACTTATCTACCTAAATCCATAGAAGTCATGCGTTTTAATTGAAATAGCAGTTTTTAAATTTGTAATTTTCGGATTGATAACATTTAACTATTTTAATTTCATCGGCTACACTCGAAAAATTGTGCTCAAAATTTGTTTTTTTTTTTTCCAGATAACATGTGAAGGACAAAAAATAAAATCATTTCTTTCAGTTTACGGAACCATCTGGAGTTGCAGTAAATGCACAAAATGATATTATTGTTGCGGACACAAACAATCATCGTATCCAGGTATTCGATAAGGAAGGTCGTTTCAAATTTCAGTTTGGAGAATGTGGTAAGCGCGATGGCCAGTTGCTTTATCCAAATCGGTTCGTACATTATGGTTAAAATCTTTGGGTTTTTTTGTATGTATTTAAGATTAGTGAAAAATCATTCTGTACAAAAAGATGTCCAAAGTACAAAAAAAAAAAAAAGATAAAGTTTTCACCACATTTGGGCTTTGTTTTCCATAATTACACTTTACATCAGAGTTATATATAGAATTAAACAAAGGAAATTAAAAAAAAAAATTCGGAATTAAACGAAGTCTTAGAAAAAAGGAACCATTATAAATAAACAATGTATCATTTATTTGCTTTTTTAATTTAAATATATAATTTTAAATGTATGATTTTAGTTTTATTTTAAATACATAATCATATATGGTATGCATGTATGTCATTATCGTAAGCTATATTCAATTTATATTGCATTAATATAAAAATTTCGTGATTTGAGTTTACATTTACATCTAAATTCTACAGATTTCTAAATTTGTATCGTACATGGATTATTCATTGATATTGAACATTTCATTTTACGAGGAAATTGTGATGATTGGTCATAAAATTGATTTTATTATATTTTTAGTGTGGCGGTCAATCGTCTCACCGGCGATTTTATTGTAACGGAACGTTCGCCTACACATCAAATACAAATTTACAATCAGTATGGGCAGTTCATGCGCAAATTTGGCGCAAACATCTTGCAACATCCTCGTGGTGTTTGCGTTGATAGTAAAGGACGTATTATTGTAATTGAATGTAAAGTAAGTTAATGTTGAATTTTACCAGATTTTTTTAAATCTACTGCTTTTAATTTACAAATATGTTATCAGATTAACAAATTTATCAGAATGTACATTTCTCAAAAAACTTCAAAAATGTTTGGTTTATGGTATGTGTGGTCCAATGATTTAATTTGGAAGCGTACAAACTTTCGCTTCATATTTTAGTCAGTTTTTATATATGTTGAGGAAAAGGCATTTTTTTTTTTTTTTTGCACTGACAATGAGAGTAACACTGAAATGAAGAATTGGAATTTGTTCGAGCTTTTTTCAAGATTTATGTGATTTCGGAAGTTTTCTGAGGTTAACTAACTCGGTGTATGGTTCAGTATGTCAGCAGCAATAGGCCAAATTGTTCCACTCTCATCAGCTGTTGATTATTTATGGTTATTTGAAGGATGATTTAACTTATAAGTGTTTAATTATTAAGAAAATTGCAACAGACATAATTGCGACTCTTAGAAGTAATGAAATACATAAATAATAGTGGAGAATGAAAAAGTTTTATGTTTTATGCATTCACAATGTACATAAACTAGAAACAATTGGTAGAATTAGTGACGAAAATGATAATTGCTAAAAATGACAGATAAATTGGAATTAATGGGCTTTATAGCATTGATAAATTAAATTGAAAGTTGAATTTTGTATTTTGGGATTAAAATCCATGGTGACTACAATTAGGAGGGTCTTATAATTCATCAAATTAACTATCCTTTGCTAGTTATAGTTGGATTTAAATTTTCTCATATTTTATATTTTTTGTTTAAATTCTAAATTTTACTATTACGTTTTCAGGTAATGCGTGTAATAATATTCGACATGTTCGGTAATATTTTGCAAAAATTCAGTTGCTCTCGTTATTTGGAATTTCCAAATGGAGTTTGTACGAATCACAAGCAAGAAATCTTAATTTCGGACAATCGTGCGCACTGTATAAAGGTTTACTTAAAACATCATCATCGTTCGATATTCCATCCTCTTCTATTTAAAGTCCTTACTTTACCGCGAATAATGCAGTCAGTTGTGATTCTGTATTGTCGAAAAGGAGATTTTATAATATGGAGCGATTAGGAGGAAGGTGGAAGATGAGGAAGGATGTCATAATCACGTTGATAACGTCGTATCTTCAATATTACACTTTAAATCTGTTAACCTTTTATGCATTCCTCGTAATTCCGTTTTAACACTGACATATGCCGAAAGAAAATTCCAGATGTACAAGATATTCAATAATGAAGTCACAAAAATGATACAAATATTATAGGGGGATGTTCGGGTAATAATTCACAGGACTGAAGAAGACGTGAAATTTCGAATCCTTAGTTTTTGTGTTTTCATTTTCTAGACTATAAATGTCAATAGAATATAATTCCATCATTTCAAAGATCGGAATCCAAGGATCTTTCATATATTGAAGTCAATATTTTCACTTTATTACTATTTTACTTTGTTTTTACCTTTTTTTTAGGTATTCAATTATGATGGACAATTTGTTCGGCAGATTGGCGGTGAAGGTATTACAAATTATCCTATTGGTGTTGGTATTAATTACGCTGGTGATGTTGTTGTAGCAGATAACCATAATAATTTCAATCTTACCGTCTTCAGTCAGGTACATTCAGCATCAATCATGTCTTAGAAATTTGTTGGTTCAATATAAAATTTCAGAAATGAGCTAGATTTAAAGAAATGCGTACAATACTTTTTCTGGTTTTTGTCACTTTCCATAAGTGTGACATTAATTTTTTCTTTTCCATGATAAAAGCGGAATGTTTTTCACTAAGTGACCCTTGAAATGACCCCATCATAAAACGTCGATTTCTCTTTCATAAACACAATTTCTAACAGAAAAATATCAAGAATAATTGCTTTAAAAGCAAATCTTGATATTCTAAAGAGTAATTATGAGATGTACAAAAGCGATTAGCTTCAGGATGGTACCATGATCTCTGCACTTGAGAGCAAAGTAAAACACGCGCAATGCTTTGATGTAGCACTTGTTGAGGACGGTTCCGTGGTGCTGGCAAGTAAGGATTATCGTCTCTACTTGTATCGTTATCAGTCATCCGGAACAACAACAGCAGGGGCAGCAACAACGACAAACAGTCCCAAATAATTATAAACAGGCGGAGCAACAAGTAACGAAACAATCGTTATCATGTGTTAAAGAGGAAAGTCTGCGTTTAGAAAAAGCTTGAACAAAAATTCTCGTCATTCTCTTAATTTTGGGAAATTTTGCAAATTTTAGTGTAAAAAAGTGAAGAACAAGAAATCAAAAGGAAAAAAGGGAAGTTTTTCGGATTGAAGAATTTAAATTTGTTAAGTTTTAAATCTCGTAAGCCCTATGTTCCAAGCCTGAATAATATTTGTTGATACATTTTTTTCATTCTTGACGATATGTTTTTTCGTTCGAAAAAACTGTTGTTGATGCTTTGTGTGCACGAAATTTTTTCTGGCACCAGCTATTATCATGATAATGATCTGTTATCATCATTATCTACATTGCTAGTTTGTTTTATCCAATTGTCAGTTAGAATGTTTTTGATCGTTGACGTCATTGTTTCACTACTAGTCAAAACAACAACCATTCGCGTTACCAATTCTCTCCCCATTCTCGTTACCATTGAAAATCCTTCAAGCTCCCTTACCAGGGTTTTACTTGCAACAACAAATTTTACATTTAAAATTGTCGTTGAAATAAAAATATTCTATTCTCAGAGTTAAATTAAGAGCGCTTTTGTTTCAGTTCTAACAAATGAATTTTGAATGTTTTTCGATTTCTAAACTAGTAGTAAAAGAATCCTAAATGTTTTCCAATCGGGAGGAGCTTTGTTTCGTTGCTTTCCTTGTAAAATTTTTAGATGGCAATGACGACTGTAAAATAAACTTTGTTTTGAGGGAAAAAAAGTGAGTTGTTTTTGAAAGAAATGTCTTTTTTTGAGCTTTTTACAGAAACATCCTGCAACATTTTTCAAAAAAAGTTTTCATAAATCTCTCGTTTTTTGTTGTTTCTTTGGATTTTTTTTTATGCCCATTTTAAATATGTTATTTAGTTAATTTTTAAAATTTCAGTGTTGTCGCGTTCAGTCGGCAGGGCAAAACAAAAGTCACTCTCATTCTTTTTATCTTTCCTTCCTCTATTTGTATACTCCATCCCAGTTTTGTTTCGTATCCAAAAATTCGTATTTCTCGTGAATTTAAATTTGAATTTGAATTTTTTTTGATCGTGATTGGCTTTTTTATTTTGAACTTGTTGCTTGAGTTACACACGTGATAGCACATTTGCTCGTTTTGAGACCTATTTTTGTTCTAGTGATTTTTTTTCACAAGTCACAATAATAATTCAGGTCCGGTTCTTTTCTGCTGCTCCTGTTTTTACTTTTTCAAAAATTTTTTTGGAGAAAACTTTTTGCTTGTCAATATGTTGCTACTGTTTAGAGGAATCATCATCACTCTTTCGTTATTTTAGTTTTTGGCAAATATTCCTGGGTACGATGATAACCATACCTGTGACCTTTTGTTAGTATTATTAGCAGTTGAATTGTATAAATTTTTAACAACCCCAAATTTGAACTGTTTTATCAGTAGTTAAGTCGAACGTTACAAGCTTTTCAGTTTTAAATTTATTAAATCATTTTTTCCAAAAAAAGCTTCCTCAATTTAAAAAATTGATATTTGTTTGCATATATGGTTTCCTGTAGTATTTTTTTAATACGTTCTTTCGATGAGATCCCACCCGGTTTACCTATATTGCATATTTTTTACTTTCTTCCTCCTTCGTCATTTTTCTCCATTACTTCTCTCCCGAAAGATCTTCCCGAGAGATCTTTTTTTTCTTTATCTTTTCAAGCTTGTATTAGAAATTGATTTTAAACGAAAATGGTTTGAAAATATCATAAAATGATTGCATTTTATCTTTCTTTTTTTTAGAATTTCGCTATTTTCGTTTTTTTCTTTTTTTTTTTATCAAATTGAAATATGTTTCTCCGGTTTTAATTATTGCATTGTTGTGTTACTATTACGATTGTTTTTGTAGTATTTGTTTGTTAAAAAGTTTTCCTCTTCTACTGTTTTTTTTTTAAAAGTGTTTTTTATGTAAATAAATATGTATTTGAATATTGTAATTATATACCTATTAAGTAGTAGTAGTAACCTACTGCAACATATAGATGGCGCTAGTCAAGTAGTAGAATTAATTAGGCTGTAATAGAAATTCAAAAAAGTAGCAGTCACTTTTTTTTTTAAACAACATTGTTCATTATGCTTTTTGATCTGTAATAAAAAACGAAACAGAACAAAAATAAAAACAAAAAAAAAACAAAAAAAAAGTGAAAAGCGAGACTTCCTTTTATTTTCTCTTCATGATCATGATCGTCGTACTCTCTCCAAACTATTGTGTATGTTATTATATTGTAATTCTATTTTCTCTTTTAATTGTTTGAATTTGCCTGCTCTGCTGTTTGTGCTACACTCTCGGAAAGTTAAATTTCAAATCCAAAATAAAATTGGAATATTAAAAAAATTCCCTATTTGTATAATTGGGTTTGTGTGTTTTCGTCCCGATGAGAAATTCTAACACTTCATCTGTGTTTCATTTTGTATATAACTATTTGTGCTAAATTTAATATTCTTTATTTTCTATCATCATTTTTCTTTATTCTATTCTACAGAAGAAATTTTTGTTTTGAATCAAAAGAAAACAGAATTAGAAACTATAATTTTAATTTTTCGTCTGCTATCAATATTGTCCACTCTTTTATTAAAGTTTATCGAAATGTTGAAATTGTCAAAAAATTAATTAGAAATCAATGAAAGCGCTAATTAGAGCTTTCTATCCAATCGTTTTTAGTGTGTTTCTGATGTTTTCGCTGTCTTGTTTTTTTGCTGCTTTTTGCTAATTAGAGAGAGCTTACCTTACTTGCTTTTTTTTTTCTTTTACTTCGTTGATTAAATGTTCCTTTAATTGTTGTTCTAAAATTAGTCGGCTAATTATAGCGTGGGAATTTTGCTGTATTTTCTTCCATCTGTTTTTTTTTTTTTTTTTTTCATCGTCTTCATCAATACATTTGATCTATACAATACAGTAACAACAGATGCATAGTTGGAGTTAAATGTTAAAGAAGAAAAAAAAAACAAAACTTTGATACGATGCTTCTTATGGTAAATGCCAAAATGGAGTAATGAAAGAAAATAATTTATCAATTAATGCGGTCAATTCTCGATTAATGTGGTCAATTCTTCAAGTCCAGTTTTTTTCATTAAGCAATGTTTTTTCAAGCAGTTTAATATTTCATATATTATTTTATGCCTATACATTTATGCTGCTACTGCATCGATCACATTTATCTCATAATATTACTACAATTAAAGTAAAGCAAAAAAAAAAAAAGAAATACTGTTTAAGCTATGCATATCGAATTATACATACAGAACATGTGCTTTGTTAATTTTACTGTAATTACAATTTGTTTTTTATATCTTGATTACTGTAATAATGAATAATTTCTTTATACTGTAGGTTCTTTTTGACATTTTTATCTTATTGTACCTTTTTTTTCACCTGCACATCGAAGTTACTTTTAAATGAACTTCATAAGGTAGAGATATATGTGATTGATGCTTTCAAACATTCATTACTGTTTTTGTATTATTTAAAAATTTAAACAAATGCAAATTACAAATACTATTGTTTCTCTTTTTTTAAAAATTTTTTTTGAAAAATTTTTTCGCTTTATATAAAAAAAGAAGAAGTACAAGTTCTAGCAGAGATTTTACTATCTCTCTCTCTCTCTCTGCTCTGTACAAGATTCTTGTTAAATTTCCATTATCATTGTTTCTTTTTCTTTCTCTTTCTCTCTCCCTTACTCTCCCTTTTTAATTTACAAAATTTTGACAAATTTTTGCGAAAATAAATTTTCCTCAAGAAATCGTAAATTTTTTCCCTTCTCGATTATCGTTTTTGATTTCTCATCGAATGATTGCATAAAATTGTGTATGTTGCAAAAATGTTTGTTTCGATCATGCATAGATCATGACTATCAGATATTTGAAATATTTGAATTGAACCCAATCAAAATGGATCGTGTCATTATTCGTCTGAAATTTTCTAGCATTTCTCCTAGTCAATTTGCTAAAGAAAAAACGAAGCATACGTAATATAAATTTAATGATTTATTTTTTTTAAAATAGTACTTTTAGATGTCCTGAAATTTATTTTTAAAAAAAGAACACCTATCCCAGGAATATTATGCTTACTTTTTTCACTCTTTTATAATTGATAATGCTAAACAACAACAATTCTCAAGTAATTATTGTTGTAAGCAAATTATCAGTTATTTTCAAATTCCTTCAGTAATGATTGGTGTATTCCTTCTTCTCTCTCAATCCTTCATTAACAAATTTATAATTTTATTGGTATTATTATTTCCAAATTCATTCTTTATAAAGATTTCTGGAAAAAAAAAAAAAACCTCAATTCTCTGTTATTCATATAAACATGCTTTTTTATCTAACTTAAATCCAAGATGATTTTCCTATAACTAAACGAAAAAAGCATTTCTTGTTTGTGACAAAAATTTCCTCCTCATTTTTTTTACATTCAAATTTTTCTACAATCAATGAAATGACATGCGAAAAATATTACTATTACATATATGTATACATTCAAAAATTGTCATGGAATATTGATAATAATTGTTTTCAAATGATTAATCGAAATTTTTCATTTACTAAATGATCTTGTTGACAAGTTGACAGTTTCATCACATCATAAACCTCTTTTCTTAAATCAATATTATTGCTTAAATGTATCCGAAAAAAAGTTTCTTTTTTTAAGAAAATTTTGCCTTTTATTGATTAGTAAATTTTTTTTAGATTGTTAGTGAATTTGATACCTTATTCTCTTTTCTTTATCTTTTCTTCACTGATCAGTGAAATATTATTAGTGAAATATTATCAGTCCTTTCTTACTGTTTATCATCTTTACAGCATTATTATTATTATTAGTTCCCTATATGCTTGTTTTCATTATCATCATTTTCACAATCATTATCATTAGCACTATTATAATTATCATCATTATCATCATCGTCATCCTGGTTAATAACATACTACTACTCGTCGTTTAATCATACTATAATATCTAATCCTTTTTACTCCTTCTCTCCATTAATTAATTACTATATATATATATCGCATGTCTTTCAACAGTCATCTCGGTTTGTAAATATCACACATATTACATGCATACCTATTACGTATATATACACACACCTATATCCAAAAACGTACGAATATATACACGCATACACACAGACACATACAAGCATACACGTGTATTAGCATAACCTTATTATAGCTTATGCGAGTATATTGTTGTTGTTATTATCACCGAAGGAAGTTGACATAATGTATAGCGAATTTTTTTTGTTTTTTGTTTGTTTTTTTTTTTTTTTTTTGTTTTTCGTTTTTGTATAGATGACATTGTTACAGTTGTGGTAGTAAATTTGAATAAAGAAGGGTAGAGACGTAAAAAATTTGACGTATTTTGACGTATAACAAACTGATGCTGTAATGATACTGCTGTCCTTTATTACGTTTATTTTTGAAAATTTAATTTTTTTGATAAACTGGTAAACTTTTATATCAATTCTTATCAAACAATGATTAATTTAAAAATAAGAATTTAAATATTTATTATGTTTATGAAAGAGAATTAACATTTTTTGAATCGTGGTTATTATAAAAGAGAATTAACATTTTTTGAATCATGATTTATTCTAAAAATGAAAATAATAGTTAATTTACAGGAAAAAAGATGTTTCTTCTTTTTTTTTTTTTGAATCACAAGAACATATATCATTAATTGTTAATTAATTACATCATTACCCTCCATGTGTTAAATGTTAAATGTAGTAATTTCACCACATAAGTTTGAAGAAAAAAAAGTACAATAAAAGTAATGGATGAAATGTGTGATCGATAATCTATCGATGGATTCTGTTTTTTTTCATTTACTTTTAAATGTTTTTTAAAATAGTTTTTCAAAGTATCATCATTCTTACTTCATTCTGTTTTTTTTCCGTAATAATATTTTGCAGTAAGTAAAAGAATTTTTATTGGAATGAAAAAAAGTTTGGTATTTTGTTTTTACCTTTTATTGTTTCTTTGAAAAATGAAAAAATTCAACTATTCAATTTGAAATGCTTAATTCTTCTTCCGTATAAAAATTTTTTTTTTTACTTACTGATTGATTTTACTTTTTGCAAGAGTTAAAAAAAAAAGAAAAAGAAAAAAAAATGGAAGAAATTGTGATAGATTTAGTTTAGAAAAGTATTGACTGAATTGAAATAACACAGCGTTCACATTGATAAGTGAAATTTTGCCAATGATTGCATTTGCGCTAAGTTATTAAATAACAGAATGAGTAAGAAATAGAAAGAGTAAAATGAGTAAAAAGTAAAAAGAGTAGGATGAGTAAGAAGTAGAAGATAAGTAAGAGATGAAGAGAAAATGAAATTCAAGATGAATTTCAGGATAATGTATTTCTTTTTTTTGGGGGATCTAGATCTAGTTTTTAGGAGGGTTATATTGCGAAAAAATGCAACATAGACTTGAAATAAGATAATTGGGTTTGAGAAAATTTCGAAATTTTCAAGAGTATTTAAAATTTCGAACTCTGAAGGAAGAAATCTTAAATGATTGGTTTTACCACTCTGACAATTCATTTTAGCTTTTGCTATGAGGATGATAATGAACACTGAGATGATAATAAAGATGAAGGATGATAGATAATGAAGTTAATTGCAATAGAAATTTGGAATTTGTAACTAGAAATTCTGTTTTTTATAATATTTAGCAATTTTTTTGACTTACGCTTCAAAGAAGGACAAATTAAATTGTTCTTTTAAACAAAAATTACTTTTCAGATTCTGAAAATATAATTGAAATTGGTGATATCCAACTAGGATATCCAAAAATTGTTTTAAAATGCAAGGAAGTTTCTGCTTTGAAATCGGTGCAGCTGATAAATGCATTACAGATGTTATTGTGATCAGAGGTCGTGATATCAGGGTATTGTTGATAAGATTTCAGGAGCTGATAGTAATATTTACTACTACAGCGATGATCTATTTGTTGTTTTTATGGTATCGCTTAATTAGTAATTGCCAACAATTGATCTGTGGTTATTATTTAACTCTGTGATTATTGATTGTTTATTTAGATGCCCACTAGTAATTTTTGGAACTTTTTTTGTTCATTAATTAGTACCCATAATTACTAACTATCGATATTAGGATTTCTTTTTTTTGGAATGATTTTTGACACTAGTAGATTATTGTCAGTAACTATAATAGATAATTATCAGTAATTTGGAAATCTTCGAAACTATATAGGTAAAAAAATGCCATCGAAAAATATTGTTAAATAAAGAAATTATTCTGAAACAAACTTTTTGTTATAGTATGATGTTTTCGGGTATAAATTGGTCGTAACATAGAGAGCATTGTATGATAGCACTAATTACAACAGCAGCTGCTATGATAATAATTGTTGCAATTGCTGCTAAACTGATCGTTAATGCCACTGCCTTACTATGACTAATAATCTGAAATAAAAATAATTTATTCATAAATTTATACTCTTTTTATTGCATGATAAAATTTTGCAAAATTTTTTTCGAATTAAAAATATTTAATTATTATAAACAATTACTAATCATCATCATTATTATCATTGTTAAATATCTAATATAAAATGCTTACATATACAACATAATATTTTTACATATGCAGTGTAATATGTTCTTACAAATACAATATAGTATGTTTAAATATACAATATAGTATTTTTATATATAAAGTATAATATGCTTACACATACAATATAATTTGTTTACAGTAGTTTGAACTAATTCTTTCAAATTTAAAATTTTTTCTTTTTTTCATATTAAGTTATATTTTGAAAAGAAAAGTTCTTCTATTTCAACTTTCAGTTCATTTCTGTTTTATTTTATTACTATTGTAACAATGATTATAATTTTTGATATTTTGGTTCTATTTTAGGAAGAAAGTTCTTAAGCATTCTATTTAAAAAAAAAAAGCATTTCATAGTAGAGATAATTTTTTCCTTCTTATAATCCCTCATGCACGTTCGTATTCATTTATATTCCTATTATGATAATTAATTATTAAATTTCATTTTTTCTGAATTCATTGTGGAAGTTTTTTTATTCGTAGGTTCAATTCGCATACAGATTTAATGTATTCATTAATAAGCTAAGTTTTTGTTTTTTTCGAATATAATATGAATTTCAAAGAGTGTTATTAAATAAATTTTACATAGCAAATAAATTAATTTATTAAAAGTTTTTTTCTAAAATTTCATTAAAATTTGAAATTTCAACTTTTAATACTAATTGAATATATCGTATTAAAAACTTTATTTCTTTTAATTATTAAAAATTAATTATTAAGTAATTTTCAAGGATGTTTGTACCTTCATACTGTGGTATGAATATCATATTAGAATAAGTATTAGCAATTTAATCAATTTTTCAACGATATCGCATATTACCATATCAATGAATTCACAATATATTACCATATATTGTTACCCTATATTATCATATATTACAGTATCATACATTACCATATCAATCATGAATTCATCGTATCGTTGTTGACATCCTTTGGCAACAATACTTCGTAAAGTTTCTGATTTCCTGCAAGAAAAAAAAACCTCAATATTATATTTTATTTAAATGATTAATAGTGGTCTATTAATCATTTGATATTTGCACATTTTCAAATTCTACCTCCGGAAAATTTGTCTCCGAAAAAAATGCTGGCATGAAAAATAAAGAAAAAAACGAAGAAGGAAATAGAGAATTGTTGCGAATGTAGTTTGGAAAAAGAAGGGAAATAATGAAGTATTTAAAATTACCGTAAATCTTTTCTCATTTCTATATGATTGTATGCATTTGCGGTATTTCCATTAGGATTACCGTGAAATATCATTTTATTTACTAAAAAAATTGATTAATTTGATAGAAAAGCAAAATGTTTTTTGTTTTTTTAAACAACAATCGATCAAACTACTGAATTTTTTAAACAACAATCGATTGAACTATAACAGTTCGATGATCAATCAATTTTTTTATATTTGAAATAACCATTAAAAGTAAATAAATTTTGAGTTTGGAAATAATCAAATTATAGCTTTAGAATAATCAAACTTTAGTCTGAAAATAATGACACTCAGGATTTGGAATGATTGCATTCTGAATTTCAAAATCAAGTGCTAGTTTGAAAGTAATCAAATTTTTTAAAATATAAACAAGTAAAAGGATACTAAAATTTTGGTAGCAAAAATTATTAAAAAAGAAATTCATAAATTTACCCTCGATATATTCAATGGAAACACAATTAGCAATTACTGTAAAATACCATATTAAGCCGACTTTCATTGTTTCGGTAAAAATACTAAATGATATGTTATCAATATGTGACATTTATAATGCCCTTTTTTTCTTTTCGTTTCATGGAAAGCTGAAGAAAACAAAATGAATAAATTTGCATGTCTGAGGTTTTAAAGTTTTCAAGAAGGTGTTTAAATTATTAACCTAAATTTAAATATTGATTAAAAGTCTTAGTTGAATTATTTGTAAAATTATTAATTTTCATTTTTTTTCTTCCCGCTACTCCAAAGTTTACTTATCAGTTTACCATCTACTACCACCTTATCATTCAGTCACTTATTCTTTACACTATCATTCCATGTTGCATTTATCAATTTTTATTCAGATATAATCTTAATGAATAGGCAAACAGACACAATGATAGAATCGATCTTTAGATGACCTTTAGATTTTACGTCAGGTAGGACGCTGCCTACTCAGTAATTGTCCCCTACCCGAGATTTTAAATTTACTCAATTAATTGGCATGAAGAGCACTGAATACTGGTGATGAATGATATGGAAAAAAAACTGATCACATCTTGATAATTTAGGTCAATAATTTAATTTTTCACAAAGTATTTTAGATGAAATTTGAATGAAATTTGGATGAAATTTTTTAATTTGAAATTTCTAAGAAAAATAATGCAAATCAATGAATTTATATACCTATTAATAATTCTATATTTATCCTAAATAAGTCCAGTAAAATCTCTAGGATTTGATGTGACGAGAATTAATAAATGGGAACGAAATATTGAAATTCTAAAGAAAGTACTCATAAATTGCTAAAAAAGAAATGTCTTGGTTGCGAATGAGAATTGTGGGCCAAGAGCCAAGAATGTTTCATATAAAATACCTTGTAGAACTTGTTATCTTGAAAATTTGAAATGAAGATTTGTCTAGATCTTTTTTTAAAAAAAGCATAAATAATTTGACTAACAAAACTATTAGCTCACATTCAACGGAGCATTCAGTTGTATAAGCCAGGTGAAAAAGGAATGGATAAAAAGAAAAAAAATGATATCTCCAGTAACAATACCCTTTTGAGATGGATAATATTTTTTTACTTTCTAACACTTCTTTTTGCTATTATCATGGTAGTTTTTTTCCTTTTTTTTGGAATTATAATTACTTAACAGTATCATTCTACAGTATCATGCATGCTATAGTAGCAATTGCATGTTACAGTAACACTGTATATCGTAGTAGGTTAAAAGTTATAATTAGAACAAAAGTTAGTGCGAAATACTGAAAAAAAAGCAAAAGAAAAAAAAAATATTATTCCTATAAAACTCAACTAAAATAATGTTAGAAGAATAAAGGAAGCAAGAATTGATGACAAAATGGTGATATTTTCAAAACGACCAACTAAAACCATTCCAAACAACCAACAACCGGTTGTAATATCAGTTTTAGTGAACATCTTTCTCAGAAATATTTCTCTATACCAATCATTCAAAATTACCTTTTGCTCTATTTTACTCAACGTTTTCCTTTCTCCATCAATTTTCTTCCTTTATAGATTTTTTAAAGAATTACTTTAATTAGTTTTCAATTATCAAGTTAAATTACGTTGCATATGTTTAATTAAATTACGTAATTAATAACTAATAAAATTAATTATTAAATATAATTAATTACTATAACTAATTACTAAATTGAATTACATTACATACATATATTTTAATATATTTATAATGAATCATAGGATGAAGCGAAAAAAAATTCATTTTAATAAGCATAATTTAATTCTGTAATTAAAAAAAATGAATGACATTTTCAAACGATTGACCAATTAATTATTTATTTGAATGCTTTGGATTATGCATTTTAAAATTTGTGAAAATAATTTGAGTTATTTTTGACAAAATTTTTTTACAATAATTAGCTGTTGAGTAGAATTTAATTCATCCAATCCTTTCCATTAATGAATAAAAACGCTAATTAATGAATATCATTTTGTTAAAACTTTGCAATTTTTGCGCCCAAATTTCTTCTAACATGTATGAAGAATGAAACGTGAATTTTCACAAATCATTTCATGCTTCAATTTCAAACTTTAATTTTATAGATATTTTTCTTTTTTTTTTGATCCAGTATAACGATGACTTTTGCAATGGGTGATGGGACGTTTGCTGTAACTGCAAAATTATTTGCGGAAAATCGATTACGTCTGGTAAAAACGTTAAAAAGTAAAGTTCAACGTGGAAGTGTCATATTACTAAAAGGTGGCATCGAGCAGAATCGTTATAATACAGATAGTATGGATCTTCCATTTCGACAGGTTTAACTTATTTCACTTTTTTTATTTATTTCATTCTTTCCTACATTGATATTCTTCCTTAACTTCAATTTTTCACGTCAAAATATTTGAATTACTTATTTTTATTAAAATTGCTTCCTTATATCGCTTTTTTTTAAAGTTGAAATTCATTCTTCTTTCATTTTTCTTCCCTGCGCCACAATTTCATTCTATGTCATTTTACAATGCTAAAATTGAAATTTTTTTTTTAATTTAAAAATTTTCAAAAACAATTTTTTTCTTTTTTTGCAGGAATCGTATTTTTTTTGGACTTTTGGAGTTCATGAAAGCAATTGTTTTGGTGCAATAGATATTGATTCCGAAAAGTCATTTCTTTTTCCGGAACGTTTACATCCAGATTTTGCTATCTGGCATGGAAAGTATGATTTTTTCTTATTTTTTTTGAACGGATTGTGATTTGTTTAGTTTTTTTTTTTTTTTTTGCAGTACTGTTAAAATTGTTTCCCGTATCTGTTTTAAGCTTTGGATACAAAAAATGATGATGATATATATAGTTGTGAATTGATAAGCATTAGGTTGAATATCATTTATCAACTACGACTGTAAATTGGAAAATATTGGATTGAACATCTATAATTTAACATCAAAAGTTGAAAATTTAACATTTCTTTCATTCAAATATAAATCGTTTGAAAGTGAAATATTTATTTAATTTCATTCTCATTAATACCAATTAGTCTTCGCTGAATTAGACAATGAATAATTTATTAAATAATTCTGAAGTAATCTTTGATGTTTTCTTAACTAAATATTTCTAAAGCAGTCTTTGATGTTTTGTTAATTTATTTTCAATTTTTTCAGTCACTTTTTTCTCAATTATTTGCTTCTCTTTTTTTTGTACAAAACATTTAAAAATTTATTTAAAAGAAAATATTTCCAGTATCAACAATGAAGAATGGTATGTGAAGAAATATGAAGTTGATGAAGTACATTTCAATGATAAAAGTACAATCATTGAAACATTAACAAGTTTACATGCAAAGCAATTGTTACTGTTGGTAAAGTTTTTTTTTCTTGTTTCAGTTAGCATTTCTTGAAAAAAAGACTTGTTGAAATGATAAAAGACAATAATGATATTATTTAAAATGCGTGATAAATGTATGACAAAAAAAATTTCTTTAATTCATTAAAATTTTAGTCAAAGAATAAATATTATAATTAATTATATCAGTAAGTACATACAATTACTAAAATATTGATTTTGACTAAACAAAAATAAATTAGAAGAAAGTTTTTTTTAGAAAGCATATAATTCAGATAGCAATGAAATTTTGGAACCACCAGCTATTGATGGATTACAGTGGTGAAAATTCTATATTTTGCAAACTGTATTAAATATATTTATTGATAACAATGATTAAGTTTAATAGCAATTTAGATATCCAGAATTATAAATATCTAGGAAGAAATGTGAGCAAGAGGAGCAATTTATTTATACTATCAATCAATTAATTAGTTCAGGAAATTATTCTTGATAAAGTTTATCGTGATAAAAAATAAATTATTGAATAAATTATTTTTTCTTTTGTTAACAGAAATGCATTACAGCGAAGATGATAATAACCTTTTGCATTCAGTATACCTTGTGACACTACGATACTGTATCCAGTTATGGCAGAACTTCGTGTCTTCAAAACTGATTATGAACTTGATATTTTGCGTTATGTTTGCAAGGTACTTTTAAATTTATACATTTTACTTTGTAGATAGTGTAGATAAGAAAAAAATATAAATATGTAGATCTCACCAATGTAACAAAACGATGACAATTACGTTAATAAAAAAGTACTAGTTATACTAATTAATATAATAGATTAGGCTAGTAAAATAAATAAAGCCAGCAAGTAAGATAATTGGGGTTGGTAAATAGACAAGGCTAAATAAGATAACTGTGACTATAAATAAATAAACTAGCAATGAGTTATTATTTCATTTATCTATTGATCGATATTGAGATAAAATAAGTGATTTTTGTATCATTAACTGATAAATTAATTTTTATTATAGACTAGTAAATGAGATAAATAAGACTATAAATAAGAATATAAGCGTTTCGCATTCGCTGTTGCTTTAAAATAATAAAAAAATATACTTATAAAAAATTAAAATTTTCTCAGTGTTGAAATAAAAAAAATTGCGAAAGTTTCAGGTAGCATCAGAAGCACATAAAACAATGATGAAAGCAGTAAAACCTGGAATGTATGAATATCAATTGGAAAGGTATATAAATTTAACTTTTCCTTTTTTTTAAATTCAGCCGAATTTCGCAAACTTTTATCCTACAGATATTATTGTTGCCGTTGTTATTTGAAAAAATTAATATTTTGTTCAAATTGATTTCATTTATCAAAGTTTTTTTTGTCCATACAAATACTAAAATTTGGATAAGTTCCGATTTTTAAAAGATTAAAGAGTTTCAATATTAATTTTTTCGTTTTTTTTTAACATTTTTTTCATCTTTTGTTGTCGTCAATTTTCTATTAAAATCTCAAATATTATTACCTTATCAGTTATTGTAAACGAAGGTATAGAGCTTTTGTAATCTGTATGTGAAATTGAAATGAAGTAAAATTTGAAGTTTGGCATCATTTCAAACATTATTTTTGTTTGCTGGTTAAAATGATATGTGATTTACATCGCATCTTAATATATGCTAATTTTAAACGTGCTAATTAGATGGAAAAATTATTGTTGCATACATATAGTTTTGAAATTTCTATTTAACAAAAAACTAAATTTGATATTTTAGTGAAAAATAATGGAATTGAAAAAATAATCTTTATAGCTTATTTCGGCATCATTGCTATTATTATGGTGGTTGTCGACATTTAGCTTACACATGTATCGCTGCATCGTAAGTATTGAATTTTTTAACAACATACACTAATTAATCATGAATTTTAACGAAGGAAGGTCAGTCGTCAAAACTTGTTTGCTTTAAAATTTGTACAAGTTTTTATTATTCATAATAATAAAAATAATTTTAAAATAAAGTTAAAGTTCTTAACTTACTTTTGAAATTCTTAATTGCTTTTCTTGAAAGAGACTATAAAAGAATCTGATTTTAAAAGCTTTAAGCATGTTGAATTGAAATTTCAACTTTCAAAAACCTTAATTTATTAAAATTTGGTGGTCGCAATGGTGCAGTCTTACATTATGGCCATGAAAATGCACCAAATGCTAAAGAAATTATCGATGGTGATCTATGTTTATTTGATATGGGTGCCGAATATAACTGTTATGGTTTGTTATTAATGTAATTAAAATAATTTCAGAAACGAAAAAGAAACGGATAAAACGAAAGTTTGAATCAAAAAAAATCAATTAGAGTCATCTTATGTATTATACTGAAGGCGGAACAAAAAAATAGAATTTATTATTTTTGCTTTTACACTTTTCTTTTTCTCTTTTTTCATGCAAAAAATTACTTTAACTAATATAACTATATTTTTATTTTATTTGTTTACCTTTCGGTTTTATTGATTTTTTCCACATTAAAAAAGTACTTTAATTAATCACGATAAATAATTGAGCGGTATTTTTTTTTTCCTTTTTTATTTTGTTTATTTATTTTTTATTTATTATTTAGCATCCGATATTACAACGACATTTCCGTGTAATGGTAAATTTACGGAAAAGCAAAAAGTCATTTATAATGCTGTCTTAGCTGCAAACGAAGCGATATTTAAAGCTGCTAAACCAGGTTTGTTTTATTTGTTTATTATTTACTAGTTAAGATTGATGATGATGATGATAGTGATAGTCAAGATTGATGATAATGATAATGACAGTGATGATGATTACATTAGAATAATTTAAATATCTAGCAAATTAACAGAATAACGAATATGCTAGTTAAATTAATTGTTCATCACTGATTTGTTGTTGACTGTGAAATGTTATATGTGAGGCGGTGAGAATGTGTCAGTCAATTAATTTACTTTTGCTATCATTGATCAAGTGTATGTAATAGTAATTTTTATTACTATTATTATTGTTATTATTATTATTATAAATTATTATTATGAGTTATGATTAGTATTAATTGTTCTTAAAAGTTTATTTATTTCATCCTCACCTTTCTTATTTTCTCATTAATACTTAATTTTAACTTTCACTGTCTTTTTCCATTCTTCCAGGTTTTTCCGTCCTCACTCTTTCAGGTTCATAATCTTAAATCTTACTTTGTTTCTTGCTTATTTTAATTTTAACTTCTAATTTAATATCAGTTGTACATTGAACAATTTGCAGTTTTGATCTTTCCCGAAATTGAAGATTATTTTATTGTCTGGTCTAGCAATGTTATTGAATTTAATTTTATTTTTTTGTTGTTGTCGATATCTTTTGATGTCCGTTGGATTAGATTATTTTTTTTGGTGTCTATAATTAGATTTAATTGTGATTTGAAATGTTATGATTAATTTGATATTTTGTATTATTTTGTTGTCTCTTTTTTAGGCTTAGTTTTTTCTTAATATCTAATTTGTAATTAGGAGAATTCCAAAATATGATTATTAGCATAAGGCAGCATATTATAAATTTAGGATGTCTGAGAAATCTCGGACTTTAGATATGTCTCGTAAAATTATATGCTAATAACTATTTCAAAAAATTTTCTCTGTAATTTTTTTTATCCCTGAAATTAAAATTTTTTTTTTAATTTTAAAATTTCTACCTAATTTTTTTTCTCACTTTTTTCTGATTTTAATTATCTTTATGTTTTGTTTTTTGGGGAATTTAATTAGTTTAAAAAGCATTCTCTGATAAAAAGAGAAATTATATTTAATTATAGTTAATTTTTGTTTCTTGTTCTCAAATGACTTTTTGCAGGAATACGATGGAATCAAATGCATATGTTAGCGGAATGGATCATACTAACACATTTAAAGGATGCCGGAATATTAACAGGTGATTTGAAGGAGATGATGGAAGTACGATTGGGTGCGGTATTTATGCCTCACGGATTAGGGCATTTTATGGGACTTGATGTGCATGATTGTGGTGGTTATCTTGGAGTAAGTTATCATTATCGGCTATCCATTAAGAAAAAATTTTTGAAAATAAAAAATAAAGGAATGTTTGTATATAGTAGGGTAAACAAATAGTAAAAATTTTTCGTTTAACTTACTTTTCAATTTTACTTTTAACTTACTCTTTAAAATTTTCACTCTTACTTTTAATTTGCTCTAAAAGCATAAAATGAAAGCAATATATATCATGTAATTACTAATTAATATTGGTATTCTTCAGTTCTTATTAATATTAATACTAATTACTAATTAGATTGTTGCAAATTTTCACACTTGAATTTACTTTTTTTCATTGGGAATGATATAAATTACTTTGAATATCCCAGAAAAAAAAATAATCTGAAATGTTGTAACAATTTTTTTTCAAACCTAGTTTGTTAAAAAAGTTTTAAAAGTTGTAATTTATTAAGGAATTTTGATTTTAAATCCACATGGATTAGAAATTATTATTCTTTCTTGTATAATTTCTTCAATTCTTATTTTGTAGTTCTGTTTAAAAATAAAAGTAATACGGAAAGGAATTTTTCAGGATGCTGAACCACGATCAACACTTCCAGGTCTCAAAGCTTTACGTACAACACGTACGCTACATGAAAGAATGGTGATAACAATCGAACCAGGATGTTACTTTATTGATACGGTCATCTTTTAAATATTAAACAATTTGATTTTTAAATCAGCATGAAGTGAACATGTAAAATATATTAAAATCAACTATACCATCTTATCTTCCAATTTTTCGTTTAACCTACTCTTTTTAAAATTTTTCACTTTTACTTTCTCTTTTCTAAACCTTTCATCATTTTATTTCCCATTCATTTTGATTACTTTACTTTTTAACCAGTATTGCTATTCTCATTTACTTTCAATGAATCATATAACTTTTAAGAAGAGTAAATAAAATTTCAGTTACTCGATGCTGCACTTAATGATTTAGCAAAAAGTAAATTCGTTATAAAAGAAAAGCTTAATGAATTCAGAGGTTTTGGTGGGGTAAGTTTCTTATTTCTTTTATTTTTAAAAGATTTATTTTTCCCGAATATTTTATGTTATGTTGATTTGAAATTTCCTATAGGTAACGTAAATAATCATAAACTAAAGGTAGTAATAAGTAAAGTATCACTAATAAATAGTGAACAATAAGTAAAAGAACAATAATAGTAATAATTAAAATAATCATGCAAGTGAAAAATAAAGCATTTTTTTTGTACTATTAAGTATGTTAGCAAAAATTTTCTGGATTAGATCGGATCAGATCAGATTTGATCTAATAAATTGCAGTACAATAATTTTTTGATTTTTCCATGCACAAATTTAATTGTTCTGTATTACTTTTACAAAAATTATTGATTGGTAAATAAGAGTGTAATGAGCAGCACTAGTTGATAATTATATTATTTAAGATTTAATTAAGGTACGAATTGAAGATGATATAGTGATCTGGTCGCATGGCAATGAACGCCTAAATGATGTACCACGATCCGTGGATGAAATTGAATGCTTCATGTCCGAAAATAAATAAAGATTTATTGATCAAACAGACATTCCAGAAACATCAAATCAATCAGAGTGATTGAAAAAAAAAGTTATTGATTTAAAAGTATGAATTTAGTTTATAATTTTACATGCTTCATTGCTATCTGTGAAATATAACATAACTTGTAGTAGTAATAATAGTAGTTGTATGATTGTTAATAACTAAGATGTCATAAATCTTTGAGCAAAACTTCAAAATGATTCCAAATTTTCCTTTCTCAAAAAATTAAAATTCTTTAACGAATGATCAGTTTAATGGGAAGCTTAAAATTTTTTGCATGAAGAATAAAAAAGAAAAAAATTCCTCCATTGAAAGAATCAGATTTGATGAAGGAAAAAAAAACGGAAGTAAAGTTAGAATAGAAAGTAAGATTGCTTTATTTAAATTGAGATATTGAAGTAACCGGTTTTAATCACACTTAATTGTTATCACAGTATTAATTAACAAATTCTGTTAGCTTTCATTTTTTGTCTTTCAGTATCTACTTTTATTTTTTAGCAATGCTATTACTGCCAGTTTATTAATCAACAATGCAATTAAACTTTAAGTAATTGATAAAATTATCACAATTTTGTGGAGTTTTATCACTGGAAATTATTGTTGGTACTATTGGAATTTCATATTATTTTTTGCTTCATTAATTGTTTTAGTTGTTTTGATTATTTCGTGATTTCAAATTATCAATCTGATAAGAAAAATATCATAAAATTTCAGAATAACAATAGCGACAAAACTAATTAGTTAATTATTATTACTATCGTTACCTCACATATTAACTCGGAATTAAATTATTGTTGTTAAATATTTCAAAATTATTGTTTCTTATTCGCCAAAATTTCTATCACTTTTTGTGTTTATTAATGCTTACTGTTTAATTGTTTAATTTTTTTGATTATTTTGTAATTTTGTCAGATTGTAAAAGAAATATTACAATAATTTTAACTGATAAATTAATTATTAAATAATTATCACTTGCCTTAATTTCTCTATCTTCACATTATTCTTTCAGTATCTTTAATGTATTTTTCTTTCTACAAAATGTTCCGCTACAAAGCTTACTTTCTGAAGTTGATTGTTTAAAATTGAATGTTGATAAAATTTCAATTAAATTTCAATTGTGTTGTTTTAATTGACATAAAAGAATGGATGAAAATGAAAATAGCAATAAAATAATAACAAAAATAATACAAATAAGATGATGATAGTAATAGTAACAATGGTAATAATAAGGTGATTGCTATTATTATTAATATTTCAATCGATTTTGTAGCATTCATCATGTTATTAATTACATTGCAGAATGTTGCAGATGCTACAGTAATCCTGTTTATTTATTATATTATGAAAGCCGATGAAGTTATGAGCAGTGCTAAGTGGTTTATGCTTCCAATAGGATCTTCCATGACTAGAAAGATTTTAGACAAAAAATCAGGCAAATTTGTGTGCGAGTAGGAATGACTCGTCAGTCTTCATGCAATCATCCCTAGGAGAAGCAAAACTCTTACTTCAAATCTGAGCAGATTGAGTTTGCTAAGCCTTATGCAAAGCTATCCATCTAAGAGAAAGATACTCTAACTAAAACCCAAAACTATCTGAGGATCTCGATATCATCGTCCAAGCTTGCTAGGCCAATATGGCAGATGAACCTCTGCAGTTCTGCACAGTGCTTTACCTCACTTAAAAAATCCACTGTCTGGCTTAAGGATTCATCCATACTCAAAAGTGAATCTATGTCTAACATAGATGGATGAAATCCTGTAAATTTCCGCTCATGAAGCCAAGAAGACAGCAATCAAAGCTAGCATGTATTGAAATTGGAAACATAAAAAATTTAATAATAGGCTATTGTGCACGTCAAAAAATATTCCATCTTATATCATCTTCTTAATTACTTAATTAATTATACTAGTTTCTTAATTATTTGATCTTTTTCAGTATCATGCTATCAAATTTGTATGCAACAATAATTTCATTGTGAAACTGATTTTGAAAATTTCAATAATTTTAAATCATATTATTTTCATATTGCGAAATTACTGTAATATCCATGATTATTAATAATCGTATTACTTTAATATCTTATTACTATACTTCATTACTGTAAATTAAATTACTATGATATCCCTGATAATCACTGTAATTGATATTTTTATTTTACGATTATGATTATTAGTGAGATTAATACTCGTAAAATGAAAATGAAAAGTTAATTTTGTGTCATAAACTTGTCTCGTCATCCGTCTTTTTCATCTTTGTCACATTGAGAAATGTTTTAATAGTTTTAAATTAGCCCATTTGAGAGGATCATTTTATGATATCTTATAAAGATACTTTCTCTTTCTTTCTCTCTCTTTGTTTCTTTCCCTTTCTCTGTCTTTATTCCTCAGGGAAATGCCATATCACATTTGAAGGTCATTACTTCTGTTGGGTAATATTCCATGTTTTTATTTACTGTTTACGATGTGTGTATATATATACCTGAATAATGAATGCATTACCCGATTTATGGGTCATTATATTTGCCCAAAGATTCCTTCCAGTTGTAGTATTCTTTTATCTTCCTCACTAATGATATCAGTAGCTGCATGATATATGATTTCTAAATATCATTATTTGATAATGATATATTCATTTAAATGATTTAAAAAACTATATTGAAAATGATCTTTAGCCTTTTTTTCTAATATTAGCATTTAGAAATGGATATCATGTTAAAATCAAATTTGTAACGTTAAATAAGATGGATATTTTCTGCCTTTTTCTTCCAACAATTTTGATTTTATCCTAAGCTATATTATTATTATTATTGCTTACCTTATATTTTATATTATTAACTTATTAATGAGCAGAAGGATAACTCACCTGTCCTAATCGTAATTAATGTTTTACTATTAGTCATTAATTAAATAATTAAATTACTAAATTTATATAATTTGTGAATTTTTAAAATACTTGATGAAAAATTTTAAAAAGAAAGGTAATCCAATAGATGAAAATTTTGTTAAATATTGCTTAAACATTGCTCAATACATAACTCTGATTCTTTCCAATGATTCATTAAGGTGAGATGACATTTCAACATTTGACATATTTAAATTATTTGTTTGTTAAGCAATGTAAGTATCTTATAGCATCCAATTCTTTGGTCAATTAATTTTTCGCCAATTATACTAAAATAATTTCGCTAATTAATGTAAGGTAATTCTTAATAAGTTAGCTGTTTTGTTATAACTAATTTTTGCTACTATAATAATTTGCATAAAATTTTGAAATTCATGAAAAACAAAAGGATTTATCTATTTAATTACTTCCTAGAATTTTTAATTGATAAAGTCTGATTGATAACTGACAAGAAGAATATGATAGTTCATGTTAATTGTCTGTTAATTAATTTTTCCGCTGTCATCTATTCAAATTTCATTTTTAAAATAACATCTCAGAAAGTTTGGTAAATTCAATTTTTTAATGAAATGGTTTAATTGAGCAATTCTTTGTGCGGTGTTAATTATTTTGGCTCATACTGAAACAACGATGGTATTTTATTTTCAGCTTTTTTTTTCATGAATATTTGCAATAAATAAATTTTTGAGAATGAATGACCCACAAGCTTGAATTGATTTTAACTTCAAATTAATTGATATCACCTTTACCTGCATTTGCTAATTAATTGATATTACTTGAACCTGTATTTGCCTTTTTTTGCAAAATAATTGTTTTTCATGCTCTTTCTTTATAATAGTAAGAATCAATAAAATTTGCTTGAAAAAGCAATATTTTATAAATTTATGCGAAATTTCAAAAATGCCTAATTTTTTGAATTCTAAATTATGAAATCCAAAAGTTCACGCATCTCAATTACACGCAGATTTCAGTGCTGCACGTCATTTTTGAATATTTCAAACAAAATGGGGCAGAAAATTTTTTAGAGTATTTTTTAATTTCAAAATTTCATGATTGAATTTGAGTATTTATTTTCTGCGTGCAAAAAAGTGACCAATTGTCACATATTTTTATGATATAAATATACGCCAAAAAAGATTTATGACATCAATATTTTAAATATTAGATCGAGGAATTGGATGCCACATTTAATATGCATCTAGAAAATTTGGATATCACATTTAATATGTATTCAGGAAATTTGGATATCACATTTAATATGCATTCAGGAAATTTCGATATCACATACAAAACTGATACCGAATTGCTTCCAACTTCTAATTCCAATATGTTAATGAGCACATTGTTGTTTTTCACAACATACCAAGTATTGCTTCATAATTTTTGATACTAATGACTTCGGCAGCGTTTTTTCCATATCATTACATTGATTGTTAGTGATGATAATAATTAACATGAAGAACATCATTCAGTAACAATAATAGAAATAATAATGATGATGATGATAATGTTGACAATAATTAACATGAAAGATATCATTCAGTAACGATAATAATGAATAATAATGATGGCAATGAAATGACTGTGAAAAGGAAATGCATTCAATAAATTGTATTTTGGAGATAGAATGCATTTAGCATGCATGTCATAGGCTGATTAAGCTATGTCTAAGGCCTAAGTCTAGACCTGACACTAATCTTCAGTCATTATTTATTTGTCCACCACTTCCTTGTTTCCCGTCTTTTTTATTTTTTTTTTCAAAAAATATTGAATAGATTGAAATTCGAGTCGAAGTATACAACAAATAATGTACAGCGAAATTTTATATTTACCATATGTATTCTTCAATTTAATAAAATTTCAATTTTTTCAATTTTGCGAAATTTTTTTTTCACACAGAGCTTTACAATTTACATGTAAACTTTTGCAGTTGACACGGAATGTTATTCATAGTTGACGCAGGTGAAGCTAATCATATTTTTTGACTTAAAAATAAAATTTCATTTTTTTTTTATTTTCTGAAATTTTCGACAGTTGATGCAGATTATTTATAATTCACACGTAAACTTTCATTGTTGACACGGAAATATTCATGGTTAACACGAACAAAGCTAATCACGATTATTAAATATTACCGTTACTATAGCAACACGTATACATCAAATTTTTAAGGTCATTATTATGACAATTAATCATTACTTTTATAGTGATAAAAAAGCATGAAAAGCCAACAGACAAACAGATTGATGAGCACACGCATCCATGAATAAATCTTTTTAGGCTTTATATTTGAATTTAATCCTAAAATGAAATAATACTTTTAATACTGTGCGATTGAATAAATAGCCTAGCTATATGCATATTTGTTGTTTGCATTTGTTGCACAATAATTCCCCGGAGAAAAACTGCATAATAAATGGTCAGCCTGACTTGGCTAGCAGGCGAGTTGAATTTCAAAACTTCTTCAAATTATAATAATACTTTTAATGCTGTACGAATTAATGAATAGTCTAACTTTTTTTGCTTTCAGGCTTTTTTTTTTGTCTTCTCTATTATTTTAAAATTATTTTAATTTTTCCTTTTCAATCTCTTTTTTTTATGCTATCGTGAAAATTAAGCTGTCCATGCTTCCTTTTTTTTTTTAAATCTCAATAATCTTTCATTTTTTAAAGCTACTTTTTCCATTTTTAAATCTTCACCAAATTTTCACTAATCATTCAGCCTTCAGCCATTTGCATTTTCTTTTTAAGCTTTCTTTCCTGCCTTTTTTTTTTCCTTTTTTTGTTCAATAAGTTATTTTAATTATAGGGAAGATGAAAGTTGATAGCCTTTAAAGCCATTTAATGAGAAAAAAACTGTTATATTATTTCAATTTATTGATGGAAATTACAAATTTTTTTTTAAAAAGTGTATTTAAATAATAAAAAGCTTATTCACGAAATATTTTCTGCTTTCTACCCATATAAAATGACAAATGACATTACTTGTTCAAGTTATCTAAACATCAAAAAATCAAAGTTCATAATTTTGAAATTCTTTTACTAAATAATTGCAAATTAGCTATTAATAAAATGAAATACATTTATTCGTTAGCCCAATCATTTTTAAAATGGAATTTGAGTTTCTCAAGCAACTAATATTGAAAATGAAACAGATAATTTAATTTCTATATAACGAATATGCAATTTATGTGTCTCTTTGAGTAATATGCATAAATACAAACAGCAATTCTTTTCTCGTGTATGTAGTACTATGTTCATTATGTCTAGTAGTCAATGGTCCAATTTCCGGATACTAGACTCATCGTTTCATTCCATAGTATTGCTTAACTAACATAAAAATTGCTAATGAAATTTCAGAATTTTTTTTTGGCATTTTTTATTTTTTACAAAACTTGCAGAAAATTGATTAGTTTGGAAAAAAAGTTTGCTCTTTTATTTTGTATCTTTTGATAATTTTCCCAGTAAAACATTTCATTATTAATTTGTGATATTTTGCTTAAGAATCATTAAAGGCTATTAGAAAATTGAAAAACACTTTATGTTTGGATGAACTGAAATATTATTAATGGATTAATAATCAATCATTGCGATTAACTGAAATGTTGAATATTAATCTAAAAATGATATCATCAGTCAGCTGCTGAAATATATTCGCTATACAATAATAACACAGTATAATAATACAGTATTGCCATAGACAGTATATTTTATTTTTTATAGTACGATAAAATAGCGATTTTCGGTGATGTTTTGTCTGAAAAAAAAGAAAGCAAAAATTTTTCTGTTCAAAATGGTTCATCCAAACTAATTGCACTGAAATAAAATGGCAGCTTAAAAAAAATTATGATAATATTCATTTAACAGCGTCAACGTCTCTGCGGTACACATTTCAGTTCTTGTGGAGTTTGTATTCAATAATATCTCATCTCATAGACCTATCTCACTAATCAGAGTAATAGCATTAAGTTTTGGAATTTTAAAGATTAATCAATAAAAGAAAAAAACTTATCATTTATATTGAATACGAAAGACTCATCAAAAAGTAGTGAAATTCCGGGTATAATTATCGTATGGTAATTGAATTTCAATTTAGTGAGTTCCGGATATAATCGAATAGATTTTAATATAGATTATTACAATTTTCCGAATTTTTTTTGAAAAGTTTTTTTTCCTGATAAGTATATTTTGTAAAATATGAAATGATGTTAGCACTTGGCCTTATTCTATAAAGGCTTAAATTTGGCTTAAAGTCGAAATATTAGAAAGTTTTTTCCTAGCTATTCAACTATATTAAATTTATTGGTTTTTAACTGGCTTTATTTTAGGCAAAATATGATAATAGCATTTAGACCTCATTTTATAAAGGCTTAAATTTGACTTAATTGATTAGCAATTTTTAAGTTATATGATATTTTTTTAAAGACATTTAGCATATGTTTTTTGCTTTCTTGTCACATTTGACATACGTGAATAAAATCATGTTTAAAACATGTTACGTGTTCAGTTATTCAAATGAGATGAAAATTTGAATTATAAATGAATCAGTTTTTCATTTTTATAATATATGTGCTATTTTATGCTGTTCATCTTTGCATTCAGTTATAATATCTATCCAGGGTTAAAGGTCAGCTAGTACTTCATTTTCATTCTGCACTCTTTCTATTTTTGTTTGATTCATAGAATTTAGTTAACTTCAGTTTCATCCATTTCATCCACAATTAACATCCCATTTTATATATTGCAGGAATTAAGTATGATTTCGAAACAACGATGCAACATTACAATCACACCCATAGTGGATGCAATAATTTTGACCAAAATGGATTAGAATAAACTTTAGTCCATTGAAATAGCTTAGAATCAAATTAGATTAAAGCCTAGAGTGAATGCCAGGATTTGTTCTTTACATTCATCATTCATTAGTCAATCATTTATCTGTTTGTATGACATTACTCTTTGACTACTCTTTGGCTACTCTTTGGCTAACAAACATATCTACCTGTAATTTATTTGCATAAAGCAAAAAAAAGAAAAAACAGCGATTTTGTCACATGTGTCGCATATGCAGATGTTTTAAATTATAATAAAGCATTAGTTTATTAAAAGTTAAATGCAATATTTCGAGATTATTTCAGGATCATTTTTTCACGATAGCTATTTAGCACTAATATACGTTGCTTCTCCTTTTGTTATTTTTTTTTTTTTTACTTGAAATAAATTTAATTTTCACAAACTTTCAAGCAACAAAAAATGATAGTATAATAATTTATTATTCGAAAATTTTCTGCAAATTTGCAACGTAGCATATTTAAAATAAGATCGTAATAAATTGGTGTCAATGTCAGCACTTAAAAAAAGTTTCATTTTTTGGATTTAAATTCAGGATTGATAACAATGACAATATGCGTTGATAAGGATATGACATTATTTTTCGAGCACCATCATCATCATCATCAAATCTAAAATAAGATAATGATGAAATTGATGTCAATGTCAGCATTTAAAATAATTATCGAAAGTGAAAGAAATTTAAAATGGCTAACATTTATAAGCAACATTATTTAGAAGCCTATCGTGTTTTAGAGTTTTTAATTATAAAATGAAGTTTAAAGCTTAAAGGTCAAAGTGTCATTACCAAAAAAAGAAAAAAAAAGATATTCTCTTTTGTGTTGTACAATCGAAAAATATTGAAATGAAAAATGACCAAACAAATGATTTCCGTTTTCTTCATTTTTTTTCACTTCAATCTTACAATCTATTTATCCTTGTACACACCATCATGAACCAATGAAATCCGTTTACGTTTTTCTTCATCATTCTTCTTCGATTCTTCGATCATCATCAAATAGACACCGATATTTAGCAGCGCAAACCAGTTTCACTTTCTCATCTTGCGCATCATACACATCATTCAATTAAAATATTTTCATTAAAATTTTTCCTTTCTCGTTCATTACATCAAAAGTTTTACCGCTCCATTTGATAATGAATTATTTAAATTCAAATGGTTTTTTTTCCATTCACTTCTTTGGATATTTCTTGCTTGAAATGTTTACATAAATAATCAATGTGTATCTTCGGCGAGATGCAAACTTTCAAATTGACGTAAACTTTTTAGTAATTTTCATTTTCCTACTTAATGTCAACATTTTGTTCATCAATTTCACGTAATCTTCGACGTATCCAAATTTATTTATTATCATTAAATTATACACATTTTTGATTTAATGATTCATATCAATTACATATTGAGGCATTTTAATGTCCATGAACTATTTCTCTGCGAGTATTTGCATCGGATCAAAATTAGTTTTGACTGATTGTTGTTACCATACTTTGTTTTGATAACAAGATTAAATTGTAATACTGATCAACTTTTTTTTTTTGAAAAAATTCAAATTCTTGTCATAGTTTTTCCTCAATTTGCTTTTGAATTTTTTTTTTGGGAAATGTTTAAAATCAGTGTTATGAAATGTATTAATTTTTATTTAGAAATAATTATTAATTAATTTAATGCTATTTAAATCATGAAATGTTTGAATTTGAATAAATTACATTCAAGAAAAAAGGGAGAAAGATTGTTTTTCAGTCATTTCAACATGAAGCAAAAAATTAATTTCCAAAATTAAGTAAATAATTTGAAAATTACCTATCATCTATTTCATTTAGTCAGTTTGTGGAGAGTATGATTTTCCGCTAAGGTTTATTAAATACATTATGATTTTACGCAATCACTAATGTGAATTTAAATACTGATGTGAATTGAAATCTATTCGATAATTTTATTCGATACTATTGCTTCACCAATAGATGTTTATATTGATGTAGTAAATTGACATTCATCCATTTATTCAGTTGATAACATCTTTTTTGCCAGCAAAGTATTGATGTGAATTGATATTTATTCGTTTTTCTAGTCTATTATATATACTAATGCAAATTCATATTCCATCGGTTGCTGAGTGTTCCAAGCATTCTCTTGATTTAATTATCGTACACTGGAAATAGTCGTAAAATAGCCTATTATTTTGACTAAGCTCAAAATTAAACCCGATAAGCTTTCAGATCGCTAATATCTCATTCTCCTCTCTCTGTTTTTCTCTTTCTTTTCCAGATAATATTTCACATTTAAAATGTTTCTAAATTATCAAAAGTACTTCGTCTGCATATTATTATGCAAAATATTATTTATATTTATGAGAATCTGTCTGCGACATTGAAATTGAAAGCTTGCTAAGGCTTGCTAAAATTTTTTTTGTCACTTCAAACTAGACTTTAATTAAAAAAAGGAAAAGAAAGAGACGAAAGAATCCATCATACATCTTTCATTTTAACTATTTTTCTTTTTTCATTTCACTATTTTTTTTTTCAGTTAATCGTTATCAACATTTTAATGTACATATATGCATACATATAGCTAAAACCAGAATTAAATGACCAGAAATATTTATATCCAAAAGTAAATATTCATTGCTAGGCTTCACTCATCAAATTACCCTAATTTCAAATAAAAAAATTTTTTTTTTACCTCTTCTTCTTTCTCTCTGTCTCTTTTTGCTATTCCTTATAATTACCGTTTGTCATAATTACACGAAATTTTTACAAAGTTAAAAATTAATTTTAATACACAAAGCGAAATTGTTCTTTTTTCCTTTTTTTCTCCTTCATGCTAGTACCTTTTTGTTGCAAAGATTTTAAGTTTAAATAACATGCATAGATTTCACATTTGTACGGACTGATTTTGCATCTTAATGCAATCCATTTCTTATTTGTTCAGAAATTTTCCACAATTGACATTAACAATAAGTTTGAAATTCGAAAATACTAGTTTTCTTTAATAAATTTTAAAAATATAATATTTTTCAAAAATATAGTGTCCTTTCAAAAATACGGCAGCCTTTCAAAAATATAATATTCATTAAAAATTACAGTATCCTTCCAAAAATATTTGAAATTCGAAAATACTAGTTTTCTTTAATAAATTTTAAAAATATAATATTTTTCAAAAATATAGTGTCCTTTCAAAAATACGGCAGCCTTTCAAAAATATAATATTCATTAAAAATTACAGTATCCTTCCAAAAATACAATATTCTTCAATAAATTTTTATTTCTTGTAAAAATTCAAAAGTTCTACTTTTAACCTTTTTGCACTTCAAGATTTTAAATTTGGAAAACAAATAAGTTCGAATTAATTTTTAGTGAACATATAGTTGTACAGAAAAGTGATATTATTTCAATAATAGTAAAATAAGATATTCTATAGTATATACAGTATAAAATTTAAAAAAAAGAAAAATGAAACTTACACTTACAGTAAGGCATCTAAAATTATTAAGAGCTCGTCAAATATTGTTAAAGTTTGCTAAATTTATAGCAATCCTTTTTACACTTATCAAATTCAAATTCAGAATTAAACTTAAACCTACCAAATTCAAATTTAGATTTAAAACTTAAACTCAACAAATTCATTCCACGTATTATAAGTATTGCTTTTAATTTCGAATTCTTCAAATTTTTGTTTTTTCCAAAATTTTGATATTTAAATGTTATCAAATTTAGTATGCTCGCCAAATTCTATATTCATTTTTGAATTATGAATAAAATGAAAGAAAAATGCAAAAAAAATTGTAAAGAAATGGTATTTTGAATTTAAGAAATCAACACAATAATGATGTTAGCATAAAGCGGTAGTAAAGGAAGCATTGAAAAATAAAAACAATAAAATCGATAAGAAAAAGATAAAAAAATCTTTTTTGGCACAGTTTTTTTATTATAAAAATTAAAAAGAAAAAACTAAATTTGTAATTTTCATTTTTTTGTCGTTCGTATTAATTTTTCATTTTTCAAATTTTCTGTCATTTACAATCTTATTAAACACAATTTGCATAATTATTACAATGCATGGAATGAATGAATGAATGAACAAAAGAAGAAATGGTAAATTAAAAATACAATTTGATTTTTTTTCCTTCCATCTAAATATTTTCCTTATTTTTTGGGCTTTGCACTTCCATGATTCCATACAAACATTTCCACTAAATGATGGAAGTTCTGAAAGTGATTTCAAGGAAAGTACTTTTATATCTTATATCATTTCGAGATTATTCTAGTTTTGAGGCATGATGGGTTTTAAGGACTTACTTCTCGACCAGACATTGCACCTGTCTCCGGAAACAGCTCATTCACCCCTAATTTTTATATCTTATGCATTTTCAAATTCCAAAAAAAACAAGTTGCAAATTATTTGTTTTTAAATTTCTTTTTATTAGTGGAGAATATCTGTTGGAATTACTTTTATTGCTTCATTACTTTTCCCATTTTTTTTCGCGCTTTTTTTTAACGCCTTTCTTACTGTTTCAGTTGATTAATTTTAATTTTTTTAAAATATTGACTTTTCTTTTTTGTTTGTTTGTCAAACATAACTCTTTTAGGAAGATGGGACAAAAAAAGTGAAATGTCACTTCTAGTCATTTTCTTATTTCTGCATCAATTTCGTATTTCTGTTCCAGAAAACATTCACGCACTTTTTGCTGGCGAATATACTAAAATATCAATTGGTATTCATTTAATAATAAAAGGTCATTTCTTTAAAATTCAAAAATTTAAATTCATTTCGAAAATATCCTTTAAATAAATATTTAATAATTAGAGCTAAATTATAATTATTAAAAATTGCTTAATTTATTCTGTGAAGTTTATTTTATTTGTTATTTTGCTGCATTATTATTCTTGCACTCATTATTTTCACTCACTAGTTTTTGTGTTTTTTTCCGTTAATTATTTTTTGGCATACTGCTTTCCTTAAATCGCGGTACGATACGGCCGCATGATATTTTCCCAAATTTCGTGCTGAGCATTTTGTCATAAATATTAATCCGATAATTTCAAGAAAACAATAACAAAAATACGCGATAGTTCTGTAGCATTGTTAGTTTTGTTGCTAGAATTTATGCTAATTTAGTAGAAATTTCAATCGCAGCAAAAATTGTCAAATTTGTTAATATTAATGGATGATAAATTAGTCAAAGAAAAACAGCAAAAAGAATATTACGAATGAATAGAGGATTGTTGCGATATTTCTTGGCGATTTTCAATTAAAATCTCATTAATTTTTCATTAAATCACATAATACAATGACTTCAATTTATTCAGCATTTTCCTTGGTCTTTTTTCCAATATGATATTTCTTGGCGATTTTCAATTAAAATCTCATTAATTTTATATTAAATCCCATAATACAATGACTTCAATTTATTCAGCATTTTCCTTGGTTTTTTTCCAAAGAACAATGTTGATATATTATTAAATTTTCATGTGCATTGTTTAAAATTGCTTTTAACACATGCTCTTTTTTTTGCCATTTTTCCAATCACAATTATATTAAATTGTTTCTTAGAATTAAAAAAAAATTTTCCGCTCTGAAATTATTTCAGTAATTTCAAAAATTCAATCCGAATATCGTATAATAATTTATTGAACATTGAAATTAACAAGTTAGAACAAATTATGTTTCACGTAAGAAATTAATGTTTTATTTGCTAACTAAAAAGTATTGTTTAGGAATAATGAGTTAAACTTGGAAGAATAATGGCACTATTTTATTATTTGACTTATTTTTTTCTCATTCCAATTATTGCTACAATATAATTATTTAACATTATCATTCTACAGTGTGATGTATGCTACAGTAGCAATTACATATAACGGTACGTTGCTTGCTACAGTACCAATGCAGTAGGCTAAAAGCTTACAGTAGGCTAAAAGCTATAGTTGAACCAAAAATTAGCAGGAAATATTGGAAGAAAAAAAAGAACGGAAAGAAAGAAGATATACGAAATATTTTTGCAAAATTTAACTAAAATAATAGCAGGGGAATAAAGGAGACAAGTTTCAAACGATTGAACATTCGTTATGGTTAATATTCTTGCACAAAAACTTTATTTATCAACCATAATTTAATTTTAATCGCACCAGTGTATATTTCCAGATATATTTATTAAAAATGAAAAAATTGTTCAAGTAATGATTGTGTATTGACAATTCACTTTCAACTAATTAATTCCAATTTTCCGAATTTTTCAATTCAAAGTTTTTTAGATTTTTTGAAAACCGATTTGAACATATTTGATAATTGGATATATATTGAATATACTCGAATTTTCCACCTCATTGTTCAAATATTTCGCATATATTTAAGTCAAGAAAATTTTATTCTTTTAATAAAATTTAATTATTTTTGAGCCCCTAATAGAAACAACAGAAAAATACCTTTTTCTTATTAGTTTAACATTTATTGACTTCTCATTAATTAAAAATTTTGTTAATATAAAATTTCACCTATTTATGGTCAAATTTAATCTAAAAAAGAAGTTAAAGAAAAGAAAAAAATATTTGGGATAATTGAAAAAGGAAGTATTATTTATAAATACGTTCATTTCTTCAATAAATAAATTTTTTTTTTAATAAAAACTTATTACCTTACACAAATATTATTATGAGAAACAGGAAGGATTTTTTTTTTTATTTGCGTTTTATTTCCTTACTCAGATAAAACAAAAAATAAAATTTTCGTACAAAGCTGTGTTTTATGTATTTTTTGAAGAAATGAAAAAATAAATTCCGTAAAGTGGAATTTTTTTTTCATTTGTGCTAAAGTTTGTTGCACTTTTACATTTCTTCAATTTATTGTGAGAAAAGCTTATTTCAGTCACAATTTAAAAATGAATGAAAAAATTTTTTAATTTTGAAATGAAATAAATAATTTTTGTAAATGGAAAATTCTCACAATGCAATGAACAAAATAAAAAGAAAATTTCATCGGCGAAGTACAAAAACGAAAATCAGGCAACACTTTTGAGGCTCAATGATTAAATTCAAATTTTGAGTTTATTTTTTTCTTCTAGAAATTTCTACGCTTCTTTATATTTTTAACAGATCGACTTTAATAATCGATTTGCTACATCCTACGATTGATTTTTATAGAACATATCAGATCGATAGTATAAAAATAAGTTTGTTATGAACCATAAAACTTTGTCATTTCGCTTTAATTTAATAAATGATCAGTTAGCAGCCAAGTTTAAATAGTTTGGTTTAACTTATTGCTTGAAAACTTCTATGAAATGAAGAAATTTTGAAAATATGCCCTAAATATATGTTTGATAGAAGAGAATGAAATAAAGATAAGATATTTTTTGCAGTACAACTTTTTTCTTTTGTCAATTAATTTTCTTTTTGTTTACATAAATATGAGTAAAAATTTAAAATTTCGAAATTATAATTATTTCCAGTTGATTCCTTTTTCCAGAAAACTACTTTTTTTTATTACATCTAAAGTGAAAAAAAAAATTTGATAAGAGGCAATTGAACCGATTTTAGGGAAGTCTTAAGAAATTAGGTATCATTTATACTGTGCTTTTCAAATTGAAATCATATTTCTTCTTCTTTGGAATAGCTTTCAATTCAAGTGATATTTCTCCTTCATAATAGTTTTTTTTACTGTGCTCTTCAAATTCAAATCATATTTTTCTTCTTTGGAATGGCTTTCAATTCAAGTGATATTTCTCCTTCATAATACTTTTTTTTTTTTATTTAAGATCTCGTATTTCCGAAATTTTTTAATCAAATATATCTGAAAATATATATTGTGTAATTTTATAGGTATAATCTTTTATATTTGATAAGCGGGCATCACTACCAATATCAAATGCTGCTACAATGACAAGTCACAATCATTTTCATTTATCAATTGCCGAACGACGAATTCGAAATCGTAGCTTGTCAAGTTTTCTTTGGACACCACCACTTTATCCGGGTTATTCGGCAAAACATGACAAATCATTCAAGTCAAACTTTTATCATCAGCAATTATGCAAATTTGGAGCATCAGAAATTGCAGCAGCATCATCAAATCGTATAACAACACCTAATTCTACTAATACTACAAATTTTTATTCATCTTCAACACAAAATGTCGAAGCATTTTGTCCATTTAAGGTATGGTGGGAAATTAATTTTTCCAGATCTATAGCAATTTCCGTTATAACGGATGGGAATTTGGCTGAAATCATTTTACAGTTGCTATCACGAGAAGCGTTAATGCTATCGGAAAAAAGCTATTCCGTAGTTTAGGAATATTGGAAATGATTCTTTTAAATTCCACTCACAAATTTGCGCTATTTATACCTTTGTTAACTATCAGATTTCATAAAATAAATTTGATGTTAATTAAATATAATTGAATGTTAATTGAAAAAAATTTTTTAAATTAATGAAACTAAATTGAAAGCCTTAACAAAATAAGGAAATGGTAATAAAGAGGAAAAAAACCTAAACAATAATTTTTTTTAGCATGAAATTCCTCCATCACAGATACTACAGCGATCAGAAAATGAGAATTTAAATTGGAATAGTCCAAAGCAGTGTGCAAATTCAAAAGAATCATCCGGTTATGGCTCAGGAACTTCCGAATCAGATCTGGAAAATGAGCAACAATCGAAAAAGGTCAATTTTTTTTCAGATATATATATATTATTTTAGATCAAAAATGAAATCAATAAAATAATCAACCAGATTTCTAATCGCTTGTAATTTTTCAACAGTGTTGAAATTAAAACAAAGAAAGAAATCTTCATAATTATTGCAATTTCCCGGATAGCTTGCTCGTGAGATTTCATAGCATATTTTCAGATGATTTTCGGATGATATGTGTCGGAAATAATAAAAGCTTTCGGATAACTAGAAATTAATCTGTTCTTTTCATCCGCTAACAATATTTCCATAGCGATAATTTCAATGTCTCATTTCAAATATTATGATTAATATTTATTTCAGTTTGTTAATTATCATTACTTTGTAGCTTAAAATTGATTTAAACTTACAGCAGAATTAAATTTTTAGTTAATTCAACTGAGAGAAATAAATTGGAAAAAATAAATTAAATGAGTGAATTGGGATCAAAAATTTTAGCTCATATAATAATATTGGTAATTAAAATATAAGATTATAATGACAAAAAAGAAAATAACAAATTAATAAAATAATGCTCATGATGTTAGTAATAATAGTAACAATAATTGTGAAAGCAACAACAATAAAAGACAGTAATAGTAATAATAACAACAATAATAGTAAAAGCGATAACAATAAAGGACAATAATAATGATAATAGCAACAATAATAGTGATAGCGATAACAGTTAAAGGCAATAATAGTAATAATAACAACAATGACAGCGATAGCAAAAACAATAAAAGACAATAATAGTACAATTAAATAAACTAGTAATAACGATAATAATGATTATTAATTAACAATATTAATATTCGTAGTATTGTTAATAACTATAATAAACAATAAATCAGAAATATGAATAATAATAATGGTAAAAATTGCTATGGTAAAAGCAGCAATAAGTGCGATGATTGAATAAATTAAGATTTTACACTTAAGTTCATTTATTATTAAATTTCATCTGACATTTAAATCATTAATTGAAAAATCGAAGCCTGTCATAGCAATTCTTTCTTTCATGCATAAGTTCATTCAAAAAAAAAATTCATAAAAATTGTATTTAAATTCAAAAAAAAATTAAATTCAAAAAAATTGAAATTTTTTGACCATTCCATTTTTACTTTTTTCCCATTTTAGAATTTAGGAACAATTATCGCTTCCATTCATGCCAGCAGCGCCGATATTAATCATAATCATTCCACTACCAATACTGCAATGACTGACAATTACAATGATATTTTTAGTCAAAAAAAAATTGAAATAGTTGGTCGAGCAACAACACGCGCGCCTATTAGGCAACAATATAATCGTCAGCATACGGTTTTCATTTTCGATTTTTAATTTTTGACAGTAATAGCAGCAATGACTGTAATGATAATTGATAATACTGATAAAGCCCGATACAACAACAATTCAGTTCATATCTTCCTAAGTTATTTAGCATTTATTTCATTTTTTCATTTACTATTGATTACATAATTATTATATTAATTATATATGTACATATATATTAATTACATGTTTGATTCTAATTAACTCATTTCAAAAAAAAACCTTTTCAATACAAATTTAATTTTATCTAAACGTATTATCCAATTATGATACTATCTTAAATCGTGGGATCGTATCATTTATCTGATCATCTTGAGCTCGATTAAAATTTGCCAAAAAAGAAGAAAAATTTTCACCAATTTTAATTCCTGATAAACTAATTATTGTTTTTTGTTGCTAATTTTATTTCGCGCCTGTTAATAATAACCTAATTAACTTGTGATGTAATTGTGAACTGAGATGATTGATAAGACTGATGAAACGATTGATTATTGATGACAAAAAAAAACGAACAGTGATATTTGATGAATAATTATTCGTTTAGTTAGAGAAAAATAGACGACGAAGTGTTCCTGCAAAACTTCGTGACACTTTTACAGGTAAATTTATTTTTTCAATATCTTCAAATTAAATTTTTTGAAAAATTTCATTAATTTCAAGTATTTCAAGGTTATTTTTGTTATAAATTCGCTAAAAATTTTTAAAGTGAATCAGAAACGCTTCGAAATGTGGCGTGATTTTCATATTGCGACAAATTAAATTTTTCTGAATAACTTCAAAGTTTTTTTTCTGTTAAAAATTGTTAAAAATTTTTAAAATAAATCAGAAATGCTAAAAAATGCGACATAATTCTCATATTGCATCAATTGTGTATAAAACAAAATTTTTTTTACTGACACATTTTCATTCCATCAAAAATTAAAATTAAAAATTGGTGAAATTATTAGTTTGTTATCTTTTTGAACCAGTTAAACCATCATTAACCGGTTTTAGTAAAATTGTCAAAGCAATCTGCTCATATATATTAAGATCCATTAATCCCGCAGCTTATGCATTTGTGAAGATGTGTTAAAAATTTTCTGTTATTGCTGATAAATGCAATTAATTATCGTATTTTTTTAAAATTATCAGTTTTAAAATTATTTAATTACAGGTAGTGATTGAAAATTTCGAAGATTTCATGTGAAATTTAATAAATGATTTTTTATTTTTTTTTCCAGATGAAATTGTTCGCGTACTTGAAATAAACGGTTTATTTCAATATGAAACAGATGCGGTAAGTTCATTGGTTCATTTTTTTTTTTTTTTGATTGTTTCTGTTCCTGTTTGCTTTTTATTATATGAGTACTAATTAATTAAGCTTTTTGAATAATTAAAAAGTACTATAATTGAATTGATTATGACTGTTAATTAAACATTCAGCATTCAAATTGACTGTGCAAATTTGTTTTCAAAATTATTGCATCTTCGCACAAAACGATCGGGTAAATGAATCCGGCAAACCGATTCATTTATTTGAAATAAATAAATATATAAATGCATAGCAATGATAACGAAGTACTAGTAATAAAACTTAGAAATGATGAAAAAGATTTGTAAGTTGACAAAATGCAGATTAAAAAAGTAGAATACATGGAAAAGTGAATCATTGAATCATGAATCAAATTTTTCTACCATAACAATTTTTTATGAATAGTCATTTTTCAAAAAGATTAAGTCTGCTTATTTGATTGATCCGAAAAGCAGATTTAATTTGATCTGTTAATTCAGTTTCCGTTTTTTTCGTTTTTTTTGTTTGAATTAGGTCACTTTTAAATGATTACTTGTAAAAAATCGCGTCCTAATGGTCAATTCTCAATAAAAACTTTTCACTTCTCTATAATCATTTTCAATTGGTCATTTTAAAATGGTCTATTTTAAATAATAATTTCTGAACAACTGTATTTTTAAGACCACTTACCAATGATCATCATTTTGAAATATTCATCTTCCCAAGAGGTCATTTTTTCATATTCATTTTTTTAAATGGCCATTAAGATTACTTGCCAATAATCACTTCCAATGAACAATTCTCAATAAACATTTTCCAGTTTTCTAGTAATCATTTTCAGTTGGTCATTTTAAAATGATCCATTTCGAATAATAACTTCTAAACGATTGTAACTTCTAAACGATTGTACGAATAATAACTTCTAAACGATTGTATGATCATCTTGAAATAGTCATCATCCCAAAAGATCATTTTCTCATATTCGTTTTTTAAATGGTCATCAAAATTACTTGCCAATAATCACTTCCAATGGATAATTCTCAATAAAAAATTTCCAGTTTTCCATAATCATTTTCATTTGATCATTTTAAAATGATCCATTTCAAATAATAAGTTTTAACGATTGTACTTCTAATCGTCATTTTCCAATCATCATTCTGAACTAGTCATCTTTCCAAACGGTCACTTGCCGACATTCATTTTTTTTAAATGGTCACTACGAATTACTTCCATTTGTTAAAATTTATCTTCAAGCTAGTTTTGCCATTTTTTTTTTTTTTTTGTTGAATTGCCATCATTTTAATCTAATCTATTTCTTTTCTCGTTTTTCATCGTAACGCGCGTAATTTTGCTCAAATTAACCAGTTGGAAAATAATGAAATTAACTAGCAGAATTGTCATAAATACGAAATTAATGATGATTTAAAATTGGGAATTCATTCAGACATTCATTAACAAAATGGCAAAATTAATTAATGGTAATGATTAAAATTCGTTCTTTTTTTTCTTCAAAATTTTTTCCTTCCAATTTTAATGTCGTAGTGGTGGTGGTGAAATTTCCAACTAAATGAATTTTCATGCTCAGCGCATCCATCATCATTCAGCAAACAAAGTGATGATGGACAAGTTCGATGATTTCATTTCTTTTTCAGCTTTTTTCTCTTTTCATTTTCTTTTGACATTTTTGCGCATTTTCTTTTAGTCGCATAATTTTAAATTTTTCACTAAAAATTATTTTAACTGATAAATTATTTTTATTTTTGAATATTTGCCAAGGTTGCCATTTGCGCACTGAGTGAGTTTTTTTCTGTTCTAAAAATAAAATTCAATTTTTTTCTTTTTTGGTTAGGCAACACTCAATAATATTGTCATTTGATAATTTGCTTGTAATCTCATAGGATAGAATAACTAAAAGGTAAGTAATCAACAGTAATGTCGTACTTTGATAATTTAATCAGTAGTAATGTTCTTTGATAATTTAGTAATTAATGACAAGAACGTTTCATATATTAATAATCACTAGTGATATCCTTCAACAATTAATTTCTGTATAAAGATAAGCGAGTTAATAAAAAAGTAGTATCTATCAATATCATCAATCAATAGTCCGCATAGTTTAATAATGTATAATTGTTATAATTAAAATCATTATTCAATGATTTGTGTAAATGATAACTCTTATCCCATTTCCGCTAATTAATTGTTGGGAGAAAAAAAAGCATTTAGATTCAACACATATCTTGGTTGCATGAATTAATTATCTATTGATTAATTAATTAATTAATTATCTATATGGCCAATGCTAATAATTTGAAAATTCTTTTCTTTCTTTTTTCTCATTAAAAAATTAGAAATTCGATAAAGCTGATAATTTAAAGTCATTTGTGGTTTTAGACGAAGTAAAAGATGAAGGACATTAGTTGACCTACAAAAAGAAAAAACAAATTTTGTCGAATTTCAAAGACCTGTTTTTGAAATCTTGTCTTATAATTAATACACACATGCGGACAATTTAATTGTTCCTTATGCAGCTGATTTATAGATTTTGAGCTTAGGCAAAAAAAACTTTTTTCCATTTTATTTTTCACAGCTTAAAATCAACGTAATTTCTCCCGATTTATCATTTGAATTTTATTTGAATGATTTACAGTCTTTTGAAAAAAAACCACTGTTATTTAAACTTTTAATGCTTATTGCTTTAAGCTTTGAACAATTTTTTAATTTTAACTTTTAAAATTGAAAGTCGATCAAACAGTTTGAAATAACTTTATATTAATCTTCCATTCAATTTTTCTATATTTCATAATGGAACATTCCGTTATAATAGTTAATTTATAAAAATTTAAAATTATTAAGCTCACTTTTCAAAGGGATACAAAAAAAAATTAGCAAATATTAATTTAACAAAAATTTGAATAACTTGATTAAACTGCAGTAATTTCAAATTCATTTTTTTAAAATTAACTACTAAACAACAAGAGCGAAAAACTATTATACTTAATTTTACTTAATATTTATGTTATACTTAATTGTCTTAATTAACAATAGGAAGCTAGAACAGATTGAAGTATAAGCTGATAGTTACATTAATTTCATTAGTCTCTTGGCAGCATTATTTAAGATTAGTTAAACATTCAAATTCAAATTAAATATTCAAATTTAAATAGAATATAAAGAAATACTAGCAAATATTTTTATTTATGAAATAAAGGATGATAGCTTGCTAGTCTTTGCCAGAATAAAGTATTCTCTCGTTCACAAAAAAAGCTTTGCTTATCATTTTCTAATAATTAATTTAATTTCACTTGGATTTTAAATTTTAAATCAAAAGTTTTTCTATGATTACTGCATTGGACTAAAGAAAGAAACGAAAAAAAAAAACTTTTTTTAAAAATTATTTAAAAGCATAATAAAAAAACAAAAGGAAATTCCCTCAAATAATTCAGCCAAAGCTAAATGCAATCGGATATATCAGAAATTAATCAGTTATTAGAATTTAAACTCTTTTAGGAATAATTGTTTGGATAAATTAATCAAACAACAATTAATTTGATTAGAAGAAAATAAATGGCAAATTAATTAGCCAAATCAGAAATCAACAATCAATTTGAGCAAATTAATAAATCTTTAAAATGAGTTTAAAAATAAATTTTTGCTAAAAATTCGATTCTTATAGAAACTTTTTGTAAATTACATTTTTCTACGTACTGATCATAAAATTCCGTCATTTTTTTTCATTTTTATTTCAACATTTTCTTCTATGTGTTCGTTTCCACAGAAAGCTTTAGAAATTGCCGTTTAAATTTTTATTATTACTTTTTTTTTATTTCGAATTATGACCTGAATAAATTGCAAGAAGAAATTGCAAAAATAAACGAACCGAAAAATATCCCTTTGAATTTAATTTTTAAAATTTAATTTCATCTAAATTCACCAGAATTTCCGTTTGGCATTATGCATTTTTTACTATCAATCAATTCATTTTTAATTACGAATTTGTAATATTAATTAATTAATTTCTAGTCACATAATTCATACTATTTTCAATTGTTCTATTTCTAAGTATATGTTCACGAAATGGATTAGAATATTAATTAATCCATTTCTAATTATATATTTGCATTATGACGAAACGTTCAATTTCTTCGGTTCAAATTTATCTATGTGTTTTCGTTTCTAACTCATTTTATTCATTAAAAAATATTCTCACTAATTGAAGTAAGTGAAAAAAATTTGACAAAATGAAGTTTTAGAATTTCAAATTGTTCGAACATAATGCGATGCAATAATTGAAAAGTAATTTTTTCATTGGAATTTGTTCTCCTCTCATACAATAATATTAATCATCATTTTTGCAAATTAAATATCCAAAACTGGTACTTTCAAATTCGTATTTATAAGAATTTTCAGCATCAGCAAAAATTGTCATAAATCGTCAATTAAAAGTTTTCACTAACAATTTTTACGCCTTAAATTTCAAACAAATTTGGTCATATTTGACATACTTCAATAATATTTTGGATTTTAATTACCTGAAAGCAAATTTTGAATCGAAATTTTTCGCATTAACAAACTGCAATTCAATCAGAGCAAAACTGTGAACTAATACTTGGTACATTTATTTAATTATTATTTTTTTGACGAATTAAATAGTTGTTAATATTCACTTAATTGATATTTGATATGAATTGAGAGTTTAATCGTTGATACTAATCATACTAATCATAAAAATAATAATCAAGTTAATTAATTAATTTATTGTGTAAGTTTTTTTTTAGTTTGATATAGAACTATCCATTATTCGCTTTAATGTTTTCAATGTAAGCGTTAAAATATTTTTTCTAATTTATTTCAAACAGATTTTATTTGCTAATCGAATTCAAAAACAACAATTTCATAACTTTTTCATAATTTTAAAGAAAAAAGCTAAAATTAATAAATTATTTAAAAATATTAAATAAATTTTGCCGAAAGAAATAATTATGTTATTTTCAGTTAAATTTCATTCTTTGCGATTTTAAGTTTATGAATTCAAAGCATTTGATTCGCAAATTTATGGCTCATTTTTAATTAATTAAAGTGCAAATTAATGTTTTTTGAAAGTTTGTAAAAATTCATTTCTTCACTGTCGCAGTTTTTATTATTAAAATTAAATTAAAACTTTTTCGATTTTGTCTCTTTTATTTCGCAATTATGAAATTGCTTTCGTCATTTTTTTTTTTGGTTTTTTTCTGGTTGATAAATATTTGCCAAATAACATAAGGAATAAATTTTGCAAAATAAAATTTTGAAAGTTGTTCTGATTGAATTGCAATATTTTGGATCATCTTTTCTGGCTCATTAAATTCCACCATTTTCGTCTTCTTGCGGAAGAATGAATGAATGATATGAATTAATCTATTTTTGTATTTCAAATCAGAAATTTGGATTTTACAATAACTTCAGAACTTTTGATTTGAGCTGAAAATTTTCGATTTTCTGTTACTTTTTTTTAATCGTATTAAAAAATACTTTCTGTTCATTTCTAATTTAGTATTGGAAAAAAATTAGAGTTCAAAGTTCAGAATTAAAGTTCAAAATATCACTTTTAAGTTTAATCGACTTTTTTACTTTTCCTAGCTGGAGCAAATTTTGCCAACCATTAATTGCCATCGATCTGCATTATATTGCAAAAATCGATTGTCGAATAATTGTCGTAAAAAAATAACTAAGGATTAATTAGTTGAACTTAAAAAATGCATATAGATGATGAATTTTTATTTATAAGACTATTATTTTAAAAAGCTCAATGATTATAGTACTATTAATTAACCTACTAATTATAAGTTAATTCTTTCATCAAACTTTTTCAACAGAAGTTTTTGAAATACGGATTTTTTTGTGCAATCCTGGTGACAAAGTTTAAGAGAATTGGGCAATGTTAATTCTTACTTAAAATATGGACTTTTTTTGTAAAAAAAAAAAAAAATCAATGAAAATGAATACAATGAATTGCTTTTGTCGATATTTAATTACGGTATATTGCTCATTATTTTTATAAACTGGTTTTTCGATCTAACATTGACATCTAATTCATTTATCTCAAATATTTATAATTGTTAAAAGATGATTTTCCATTGATGGCGAAATGAAATGGAAATGAAAAAAATTCATTTATTTAAATTTAATCACTTAAATTTGAATTCATTTACTTAATGTTTACTTAAATTTTCATAAATTTAAGTTTTGATTCATTTATTTCAATTAACGTAATTTGAAATGAAAGTACAGTGACGGAAACGGAATTAAATGTGAGTAAACAAGTAGAATAGTTGTTAATTGGAAATGAAATTGAAACTTTTTGATGTATAACCATATTCTAATGGGAGGAATAATTAACCATTCCTAATTGATTTGTGATAACAATGAAGAAGAAGGCAAGTATGAACAAACAATAAGTATTGGGAATATGTCAAAAAACAGAATATTAAAAACTTAGAATTTTTTAATTACTATTTTCTGAAAAAATCAACGAAACGTCAAAATGGTAAAAACTGGAAATGAAATAAATGTTTCACATCAAAAAATCATAATATTTTTTACAATTTATCAGAGCAGAGGAAATGAATAAAATTTTTGGATAATTACAAAAAAAAATTAGAGCAAGGTAAAAAATTATTCCAATTAAAATTTTCCATTTCATTTAATTTTAGAAATTAAAAATATTTCTGCAAGTAATATTTTTTATTTTATTAATTCAAGAACGAATTATACCTATCGTACATTTTCACAGATAATAATGCAAATAGGATAAAATCGAAATATAAATGAATTCAGTTTTAACCAATTTTTAATATTTGACCACAATTATTTAATAATTTCAAATAAGTATAAGCAAAATGGAATGGTAATTAAAAATTTTTTCGTTCTAATCTAATTTTAAAATGGAAGCAGAAGTTTTTGCTGTAATTAAAACATAATTAAAAGTTGCAAAAATTTTTCGTTTTGTACTTTTAAACCCATTTTTTTTAATTAACAGACAAAATGTAAAAATTTGTAACCAAATCAAATTCCGCAATTTCGAAAAAATTACATTTATTTAGATTCAATTCATTTCCTTTACTCTTCAGGATACCGGTATACGTCGAGCAATAATACGTGAGCAAAGTGTTAATCGACCGGAATCGGTTATTCAACTTGCGCGAAAATTTGCTGAAGCAAGTGCTGCACAAGTAAAATCAATTTTAATAATTTTGAAGAATTTTTAAAAACTTTTTGAAGCTTTTTTACCGAACAAAATTTATAAGTAATTAATAGTCTTGAGGAAACAAAAAAAAGTTAGAAAAAAGTTTATTGAAAAATTATCAAAAAAGAGAAAATAATTGAAAATTCAAAAACAATATTTTTTCATATCTTTGTGTGTGTTTGTGCTAATGAATGATTTTTATTAGCATTGCAGATAATTATTTTTGTTTTTCTTTTTTTCGTTCCTATCTCATTTAATGTAACCTTTCAAATTAAAATTTTGTTGGGAGTTAATTTTGGTATTTTTGTAGGATAGGAAAGAAGAGAAAGAGGGAAAGAAGGAGAGCGTGTAGAGAAGTTGGACAATTTAAATTTTAAATTGACAATTTTTCAAATTTTTTACTAATACGAAAAACCTGTTAGCTAAATGTGTTTGAATTGGAATTAAATTAAATTACTTCTCGAACTTTTTTTGAAGGAAACAGGAAATTTTTAGGTTGAATATCAGAAATTATCCTAAATATAATAATACCATCATTTAGTTAGAAAAGACAAGTCAAAAGAGTGAGAGGGAGAGAGTTAAAATAGACATTTCAAAAAAAAATGAACTCTTTAAATAATTTTCATAACCTTTTTATTGCCCTTTTTGTTCGATCAATAATTTTACAATCATTTTTGGACTTTTTTTCCGTCAAAAAGTTTTTGTAAATTCAATTTTTATTTTATTTTGAAAATGAAAAAAATTTTCAAATTTAGTTTTCGTTTCATCAAAGAAATGAAAGATTTTCTTATTAAATAGTTTTATATTAATTTTTGAAATTACACTACTGAATAAATGAAAAATTTTTCAATTAAAATATTTATAAATTGATCTTTACTGTATCAAGAAAAAACAAGCGAAAAATTTCTATCTTAAAATTCTTTAAATTACTTTTAACTTTTTCTTATAACATTTTTTTGATTAAAATTGAAAATTGAAAAATTATTAGTCTAATTTACTATCTTAATGAGAGAAATAAGTTAAAAATTTAAATTTTAAAATATATATGTTTTCAAATTTAATTCTTTTTTTACTGAAAATAAAAAGATAAATCAGAATTTAATTTGCTTTTTAAATGATACTAATTAAAGATATTACTGTTTTATTTTATAGGCTGAGCTTTTCTCTCTTCCCTCTTCTTACTATACTATTTTCCAGGAAGTCTTGTTTTTTAATTTTAAAAAATTTTTGCAATTATTTTTTCAAATGACTTATTAATTAACGATAGCGTTGTTGTTGATAAATAGCCCCAAAATTGTGGGTTGGATGAGTAATTTCATTTAATGACCGTAATTTTTGCGAAATGGTTCTTCACCTCAAAATTTATGCCTGAGGGAAAGAGGAAAAAAAGGTCGATAAAAAAAGTATTGTTTTATTGTCAGGCACTAATACAGGAAATCTTTTAATGAAAGATTTTTATTCATTTTTCAAAAAAAAGAAAATTTTTGTTGGATAACAATAACAATATGATAGATGGCCAGGTAGCCAGTAGCTAGAATCAGGTAGCTCCAAATAAAGAGTAAATTATTCAAATAAAAGCAATTATCAATGAAAGGAAGAATATTAAATTGAATGAGCAATTTCGAGTGGAATGATTTTTATATTTATCCATCTAATTTCTTATTAGAAATTAAAATAATTGAATTCATATTCTTATTAGAAATTAAACTGGATAAATACAAATATGAAATAGAAATATGAATTCTAATATTGATTTGCTAGAATTCATATAATTAATCGGAATGTTATTTTGGTTTCAGGTAATTTAATAGGATTTGATATGCTAATCTTAAATAAAATATGATTCCAGTTATTTTTTTTTTTTTTCGAACCTGATGGGATAAATTTCCAGTTTAATTATTGCATAATTTATTCTATTTAGATGACAGAAAAATTAACATTATCCTTAATAAATTAGAAGAAGGAGAAGGAGCAAATTTAATTCATTTTTCTATTAAACATAACAGCCGGTACTTTTTGCTTCTTTCATGCCGAATCTTTATTTTAGCCAAAAAAGGAAAAAGATCATGAATTGATCATAACTCAAAATAAGCCAACCTATAAAATATTTTTTGTAACATGAATCTGTTATACATAATTAGTTAGGCTATATTGTAGCATCGCTCTTTCGAGAATTTTTTGGTAAATTCAAATTCACTACGCTTTTCAAACTATTTGTGATAAAATCTTATCTGTTTATTAAAATAGAATTAATTTTTGATTTAGGTATAAATTTAAATTTATTAATATTTCATCTAATTTTTTTTTTTGAAATTCCTTCTTTAAGGATAAACGAATTTACATATCAAATCAAAAACTGTTAGCAAGCGAAAAAAATTTAGCGACAATAGCGCCAACCGTACATTCATCTGGCATTGAAGCAAACAGCATTCCAACACAAAAAGGTATCAAATTTTATGTATGATATTTGGATTCATATAAACGATGTCAAAGGTTGAATAATGATGAATAGATGAAAAAATTTGTGCTGTAACATTTGCTATAACAGCTATAACACAGTCTGTGCTATAACGAAAACGATTCATAAATCGATGAAAAAATGATTAAAATTTATTCATTATCTTAATCAGTAAAATTTTTAATTAAAATTAATTCATTATTTTAATTAACGAGGTTTTTAATAAAAAAATCTTTTATATTTTTCAAAAGAAAGATGAAAGGAAATTAATCAATTCATAGTTTTGTTTTGCAAATGCTCTGACGAAAAAAAAAGGCTCAAAAATCGATTATAATAAAAAAAATATTTAAATTTAATTTATTATTTTAATTAATGAAATTTTTTTGAAGAAAAAAAAACAAGGATGGAAATTAATTAATTTACATTTGATTTAATTGATGCACTTTTTTTTTTGCTCTCATCCAAATATTGCGGAACTATTTCTCATCATTTGGACATTTCTTGCATTTTTTTTGCAGTAGCAAATAATTTCAGCTATTTCAAACTAAATTTGAGCAGCACAATCATTAATAGTAATTTGTGCCAGAATTTCTTTTTGAAGTATTCAAATAAAAATTCAAAAAATAAATTAACTTCTAGACTCAACCATCCTTCAGTTTTTTATGAGATTTCAAAATTAGATTTGAAAACTTTCAAAAAAAGTCGATCAATAATGCTTACTTGTTCAACACATTGCATTGAAATGAGAGCGATTCGCTAAATTTATTTTGTGACATTCTGCAATTATATTTAAAATATAAATTACTGTAATAAAAAAAGGAGAAAATTAGCAAAATTATTTGAATCATAAAATATCATCTAGACTGTGTCAACATCTTGTTTGTTTGTTTGTTTGTTTTTTTTATTTAAAGATATTGAATCGCATCAACGCGATCATCCTTTGTGGCTCGATTTGTCCTTTCGTAGAAAGCCAGGCGGAATTGCTTGTCTATGTAAGTTTAATTATTTAATTACATTTTAGAAAGGAAATGGTATAAATTTCGGCCTTATTGATTTTACTGTGATTATTTTTTAAAATTTCATCATTTCCGATCAGTGAATGGTATAAATGCCAATTTTAAAATTAAAAGTCATAGTTGCATTTGACTAAAGAATTTAAAATGTTATTTTAATTTAATTATCAAATAAGTATTACAGCGAATTTGACAAGAAGTGATTTAAAATTACTATATTATTTCAAATAATTTTATATATCATTTTATATTATTATGCCATTTCCAAAATCACCATTTCATTTACAACAATTTTTTAAATTAAATTTGAAATTAATAATGCTGAAACAAGAAAATGAATTATAATTTTTACCATTTATTTTTTTCCCTCATTTGCATTTCTGGGATACTTTTATCGCAGTAAATTGAAATGTTTTTGACTGTGTACTGAGGCGCTTTACATCGCTGTAATTTTTACGATGTAAAAAAGCTTAAAGTAAAAAATGAAGTGGTTTGTCAAATACTAAAGTATACAATCATATTTCAAATAATTTTATCAAAAAATTTTTAGATAAGCTCAAAAATATCTGAAATGATTCTATAATCATTTAAAGATAAATTTTAATTATTCTAAATGATTTATGAATGGGGCCTTAAAATAGTCTTAGTACTTTTTTATGATATAATTAAGATCAAAAATATGCATACCGAAAAAAAAAATAGAAAATTGAAATACTCAAAAATTGGAACACTAAAAATTGAAATGTCCAAATATTGAAAATGAGTTTGAAAAGAATCCAAATTTTTATTCAAAACAATTCTATCAAGCAAGTTTGGAATAGGTGTTTAAAAATAATACATAATAATATGTGGAAAAAACACAGAGAAAAAACACAGAAAAAACACAGAGATAAATATTAAGTTCAATCTATCTATTCGTTGGCTATTTTTTCAAAGACGAAAAATCTATAACCATTTTTTGGATGTGAAAAATAAATTAATCGATGCTAAATTAGAACTATTTATTTATGTAATTGCTAATATATATATATACTTAGTTGGTTACATACTTATTCATATACTTGATAATTATTTAGATACTTATTAATATTAAATCAAATAATTACTGCAATATTTTATGGAAAAGTTGAAAGATTAGAAAAAAATTTCGTGTGATAAAATAATCAAGTATTCCGGATGCAGAATAATCAAGTATTTCGGGTGACGCAAAATTTTAGAATAAACCAACTTTAAAAAAAAAATTTTATTCTGTCAATCTATTCAATGCAAATATCTCTCTCTCTCTCTCTCTCTCTCTTCCCTTTCTATTCCTTTTCTTTTCTTCCTCTTTTTCCCCTTTTAGTTTTTGTTGCAGTTAAGCAAGAAATTTAATTCGAATAACTTTTTCAAAAAAGTTTTTTTATTTAAGCGTGATATTACTTTAAGCTCAAAGCAACAATAACACCCACAAGCCAAAAAAAATTTAATTTCGATAACTTTTTCAACAACAAAAAAAAATTTTAATAAGTGTTATTTAAGTTTTTAAGTTCAAATGTAAAATTACTGTGCCAAACTTAATTTTTTCAAAGATAAAAATTTTAACATCGCAAAAAAAAAGAAAATTTCAAGTTAAAATAAATTTGGAAACAAATTTTGGGTTAAAATAAATTTCATTTGAAGCTACCGATCATGACCTTCTTTATCTTGGTTGCTACTATCAAACGATTGCTCAAATTTCATTGATAAAAATCACCGTTATTCATAAAAAAACGAAAAAAAAATTTTCAAACTGTCCCGATTTTCTTCAATTTTTTTTTCAATTTTTCCATCTATTTCCTTCCTACTTTCCATCTTTTTATTTGTGTTTCTTTTTTTTTCTTTTTTTTCTTCCAAAAGTGATGCGAAATGATTCAAACATATTAATCTTTTGCACACAAGAACATATTTCTCCGAACATGAAATTAAAATCTGGAATTAAAAAAATTATTGAATTAATTAAATTTGTTCTTTGTTTCCCTTTTTGTTCACATTTTTTAACAAATTTATTTCAAATTCGAAATTACAGTTCGCTAAAATATAAACATCAAAACATATGAAATATTTTACTTTGTTTTTTTTTTCATTTCCTGTGTTAATAGGAGTGAACAATTATTTTTTCGCTTATTCATTTCAAATTTTTGCTCAATTATAGCAAAGAATAAATGAGAATTTTAATTGATCTTTGTTTTATTTTAATCATTTGGAAAATTCTTTATTATTTATTATTGTTCTTTTTTTTGCTACATTTTACAATTAACAAAAAAGAAAATAATAATTAATTCTATTTGTAGTTAATTTAAAATTAACATTTTTTTCATTTGTACTTGACAATTATTGCTTAACATTTTTAGACTTAATTAAAAAGTTTCAGTGAAGTCAGTTCACAAAATTAATTTTAATTGAAATGGACTACAAGCCTTGATGAAATCGAAAATTTCTCTTTCGGTTAATTACTGATTTTATATTTTAATAATTTAATTAATTGAACATTTGCAGAATCAATTAATTAATGTATCATTTGCTGAATATTAAATATTCAATTAAAGCATTATCACACAAGAACGATTTAAAGATTTTTTTTTGAGTAGTAACACAAATTCCTACTTCTAATGCATTATATCTTTATCATTATTTGTAATTAAAATTGCTGATGTTACACATTGCTTTCATTCTGTTAATTAAATAAAAGGAGAGAAAACTCTCCTTCTTTTTTTGGTCAAATTTTTAGCTTTAAGCATTAAATTTGATTGAAACTCGAAATTGTCGCATACGTAATATGTTAGCTTAAAATTTGTTTTTACTTCCTTAATTACTAGCTAATTAATTAATTAATTAAGTGTGAAGAGAAATATTTTGGAAAGAATATTTGCAATGGCTGATGATACTTTAATTATTTGCATCAGTATTATTATCGGTCGGGTCCTAGGTCTTAGATCAAACTTCGATCGTTATCTTTCTTGCTTCCCACATCCAATCTTCAGTATCATCAGCTGCTCAAAATTAATCTTATCATTATTCTTAATTTATAAGTGTAATTGAACAGCTGTTCATTTCATTGCTTATCATTTAGCTTTGGCCTTCAATTAGCTATTATTCCATTCCCCTGCAATAGTTTACGTGTTTACGCTTTCATCAACCAAACTAATAACTTCACTGTAACAATATGAAATTTTAACTTAATTTGAAATTTTAAAAAATTTGAAAAAATTCCTTCTTTTCTTTTTTCTTGTTTTCTTTTGACTAATTTTTCAAATACATGTTAAATTATTAAATTTCTTATTGAAATTTGCTCATTTTTTTATTTTCCTTTTTTTTTTTGTTGTAAATTGTTCCCAAAAAAAGGAAAAAAAAAGTAAAACCAAATTAAATCATTCACTCAAAAACAAAATTATTTATTTAAATGTGCAAAATCAATTGAATTTGCAGCAGTTTTTGTTATTTGCAATATTTTCTTCTTTTGTATTTCTTTCCGTCAAAAATGCAATTCGAATTTGCAAAAAATAAAAATTCAAGACAAAAAAAAAGAATTTTGCACTTAAAGATGTGTAATTAATAAAATAAGAAATATTTTTATTATGCTTATTTTATGTTTTCAAGTAATGATTAAAATTTTTTTTTCGACATGACTATTTTTTGTTGCTACGATTTCATTGCTATTGTTTGTTTTATCAATTTTCAACACTCATGCTTATCATTATCATTATTATCACTTCCAGCTATTTTTTAATCGCTCGCATATCTTATAATTTAATTTTTTTAAATAATGATTTAAATTATAAAGTTTTCGATTTGTTTTTTTCTTTTGTTTATTATTTCTTCTCTAGCGTTTAAACTAACTAATCTTTTAGAATTAATGAAATATCTACCTAAAAAAAATTTGAAAATATTATTATTAACTATTTGAACAGGATGAAATGATTGAATGAAAATATTTGTACTAGCTAAATTTGAGCAAATATATTAGAAGAAAAAAAAATAATTAATTAGTAATCATATAGAATAATTGATTAGTTATTATACAGTTGTTATGATATAGAATAATTAATTAGTAATCATGTAGATTATTTGTGTTATTAAAAAATATATTAATTACAAGTAAAGAATTCAATTATTAGCCTTAAAAGAAATAAATATGAAAAATACGATCAATAATGATTGGAATATTTTTTCAAATGAATTTTACAGAGCTTTGAAAAAAAAACAAATTTATCAATGATTTAAATTTAGTGAAATTGCACATAATTAAAGTGATGAAATGATAGAGAGTAAAGACTCATTTATTCTTATCATCATTTGTTCTTGTAAAATTTTAATTAATTAATTTTTCTGACAATTAATTAATTGCTCGATGCAGTAATGAAAATTTCATACATACATTTCCCTTAATTAAATCAAAAATGAAAACTATTACAATGAATTTTTTGTTGTAATAGTAATAATAGTTAACAAGATCAAGATGAGGAATAGCAAGCACTATAAAGATTATATTTTCGATAACAAAATTCAGCAATCATATTGACCTTTTCTTCCTTTTTTCTCTCTCTCTTTATCTCTCTCCCTCTCTTTGCCTCTCTCTATGGCCATTTTCACTCTTTGCGCTAAATTTAATTTCTTTTTTTTAATCATTTTTTTTTTCAATTCTTAGTTTTATTTAATTTAAAGAAACAATGTTTCACTTTATTGTTAATAATTTTTGATTTTTCTTATTAAAGATAACTTTGATTAAGAAAAAGTTAATTTTTCAATTAACTCTCAAAGATTGCCTTGCAAGCGTTGAATTAGTGCCTCAAATTCTTCATGCTCATCTCCAGCCCGAGCTCTGAGGAATGTGTATGTATGATGAATTTTACTTGTGGATTTTAAGAATAAAGATCATTAGCCAGAAGAATGGACTAAGGCTAAAGGCTAAATAATTGAATTTAATTGAGGGTTAATTGAAATATTATTAGGATAGATGAGACAAACTAGATTAGGTATGACAGATGCTTGAAAACGATAAAACAAATCACTTGAATGGAATTGGAAGAACAGATATCAAATTAGATGAAGCGAGAAAAGTGACTGGGACAGATAATAATATCAATATAGATGGGCCAATTAATATACAAGTAAATAGTAAGTGAGCAACATGTGACAGGTAGCATGACGGGGGATAAAAAATAAATGATCTTGATCGATAGTGTCATATTAATCGGGTAAAGGCAAAGAATTATATAGCTTTGTTTGCCACTTATAAGTAAATTAAAATTTAAATAACAATTAGCATAATTTTGGAGTTTAATTAAATTTTAATCGTAAATTTTAAAATGGAATTTTTGTCTCCTAATTAATTAATTTCATTATCGATAATTGCTCAGTAAATGTAAAGTGAATGAAGATGTAATATGCATATTTGAAAAAAATTTCCTTTATTTTACAATTAAATATAGAGATGCTAAAAAAAATGATTCATTCAAGTATAAAATTTATCAAATTTCACCTCGCTGCTAGATCTTTATAGCATTATTAATTTCATCTTTGATAATTGCAATGTCAAATAATTCATTAACAATTGTGACAAAAAATTTTTCGGAAAAGTATTACTTTCAAACGTTTTTTCAAAAAGTTATTATTCTAATGGAATATATTATGAAGTAAAGTTAATTTATGAATTAATTATTTGAAAAGCTAATCATTTTGCTCTTCCTATATTTTGCAAAAGCAATAATAATAAAAAATAATGATAAAATTAGTTTACTAAAAGATAACAACAATCATAATAATCAGTAACTGTGATAATGATAAATTGAAACTATTATTTATCTTCCTAGCACAATCGCCTCCTGTCTCTCTCTTCTTCTTTCTCTCTTTCTTCCTTTCTCGCTCTTTCTAAGGAAAAAAGAATAAAATTTAAGTGAAATTTGAACTGAATTAAAGAAATGAAAATAATTTAGATTTCAATTCTCATCAAATCATCCGTTGAAATTAATTATTGCTTGCTAAAATACTTCTCTCTTCTCTCTCTCTCTTTTCTCTTTAATTTTCTCTTATTACTTTGCAATACTGGTTTTGTTTCAGATAACGATAAAATGTCGAAGGTTAACGTTTTCAAGCAAATGGATCAAATGCATCGAGCAAGGTTTGCTCTTTCAAAACTTTTCCCACTCTTTGCTTTCTCTTCTTTTCCAAAAGCTTAAAAAAAAAAATTTCGTATTGTTATAAATTTAAAAAACACATATGTTCGCTATAGAAATTAAATAGCTGATGAAATTTTAACTGTAATTAATTCTATCAAATTTATCATTAATTATTTATTAATATGGATTAATAGATAAAAAGAAAACAGTAAGATTAAACAAAAAGTTTTGGTTTTTTTTTTCTCGTTGAAAATTCATTTAATTGCTTCTTTTGCTTAACAGTCTTTATAATAATGGATTTTAATTTACCTTAAACTTTAGTTAATCTAATTTTAGTCAATTTTTGATTTTAATTTTTTTAAATATTTCCAGTGAGTGACCATTTTGCATAAATCAGTTTATTAAAAATTATTTAGGAAAAATAAAAAAAAAGAAGCAGAACTATTTATGAATTGTTGCATTGCTAACCAATAATACTGATAATTATAATGATGATAACAGTGATAAATGCTAGTAGATTTAAACATTGACCATATTAAAATATCTGATTCATAAAAAATTTGGTCATCAGTTGCCTATGAGCTATGAAAATTGAATTTATTGAAACTTTTCTTATTTTGATATTTTTCTTTTCATTTCAAATAACAGCCAATCGCAGTTCATTTCATTACTAACATTCCTAGTTATCCTTATCATAATTATCATCATTATTATGATCATTAACTATTAACTTTGAATACAATAAAGATATTCCAGCCCTGGATATTAATGGACCAGCTCTGGATATTTTAAGCTTTTACATGTAACATTTTAATATTAATTGTGGATTTAATTTTAGTGCTTTTAAGAATATTTATAAATATACCCTTGTCTCTAGTAAAAATATTATTTATTTGCCCTATATTATCGTTAATATCGATTATATTCACAAAATCAGTGGATTCTGGCTGGGTAATTCAGTACACTTTTTTCTTTATATATGTACTAAATCTTGATGGTGGAGGTTGGAAATAAATTTTTAATATTTGGAGCAATAAAAAGATATCAACCTGATTTATCTAAAGCCATTCATTTGTTTAGCATAATAAATTATTATCGTAACACAGTAATTATTATAATTATTATCACAAATCTTGATTGCAATTACAAATGCATTGGTCAAATTCAAATTGGTTAAATTTGTTCGAATAACTTTGAAAAAATTTTTTCAGTCAATCGCAAACTACATCACAGCCATTCAATCCAACAACAATTAAAAATAAACTTTTACGATGGTGTCAAATTAAGTTGGAAGATTATCCTGTTAGTATTTGCTATGAAAAGAAAGGAAAAAAATTTCTATATTTAAACTTTAAATTTAAAGAATTTTTTTGTAGTAAACAACTTCAAAGCACTTTCATTTCTCAAAAATATTTTAGAAATAGCCAAAGATTTTCTTTTTTTCAAATTTCCTTTCAACAAAAATAAATATCTTCTTAAATGACTCGTTTAAATGGGTCATTAAATAAAGATGACTCATTAAAATTTTGGTTTTTTGTACAAAATTATTTCAAATAATTAATTACCCAGCACATACGAAAGTGAATTTTAATTATCAATTAATCAATTAAATGAAAAATTTCATAAAAAAACTTTGTAGGTTCAAATAACAAATTTTTCATCATGTTGGGCTGATGGTATGGCATTTTGCGCCTTAATACATCGATTTGTACCTGATTCATTTGATTTTAAAAAATTAAATCCCAAAAATCGTCGAGAAAATTTGGAATTAGCATTTAGGATAGCTGAGTAAGTTTTTTTCACTTTTTTTTATCCAAATTTCTTTAAAAAGTTTTGTATCTTTAATATTAATTCGATACGTGAATTTTTCATTTAATTTCGACGCCAAATTTGACAATTCAAAAAGTTTAATTAAGTTTTTCATTTTATTGCGACATCAAATTTGGCAATTTAGGAAGCTTAGTTTTAATTTAAAATTTCTATGTTAATAAAACATAGCAAATAGTAAAAATGTATGAAATCAAGATTTGAAATGAATAAAACAAAAATTTTTTTGATTTCTAAAAAAATATATCAAATATTTTTTTTTAAAGTTTGATTGTTCAAAAAAGGAAAAAATTTTTAAATTGCTAAAAAATTTTTACAGACAAAATGGTATTGTACCATTACTTGAAGTGGATGATATGTTGATGATGGGTGATCGACCCGATTGGAAGTGTATTTTCACCTATGTTCAATCATTTTACAAGGCATTCAACGATCAACTATGAAACATTATCTCCTTCTCTAGGGAGTATTCATTTTACAAAACATGAATGATTCTGATAAAAAAAATGCTTGTTGCTATGAGTCAGAAAAATGATCACACACATTTAAAAATGCCTTCTTAATTTCTATTAATTAAAAAATGATTATGTATTTTAAAAAAAAGAAGAAAAAAGGTGGGGCAATTATCTATACTGAAAAAAATTATAACAATTAGTTATTAATTAATAACAAAATTACTGATTTTTTTAAGAAACGAAAAATAATTAATTGTTACCAGAAATGCAGTAATTGAATATTATTTTTTAAGAAGGTTAAATAATCAATTGCTATTCTGAATAAAATTAAAATAATTAATTATTGATAGATTGGTAATTGATAGGCAATTTCGGAAAAATAATAATACAAATAAGCCATGCATGTTTAATTTATTAATAAAATTAACCATTTCGATATTTAAAAGTTATTTTAAGCAAAATTGTTAATGTTGTAATAAGTAATTGAAAAATGTAATGGAAAATTTTGCAATAGTCATAGGAAAATCAAATTAAATAAGTAAGTAAAGAAAGTGAGTAACACTTAATAATCAAATAAATATTTTATATTCTGAATCTTTTAATTTTAATACCTTTGTTAAAGGAATAAGCATAAATTAAATTTGAGTATTTGTTTGCATATTATAAATTATTGTTCCGTTTTTTCTTTTTCAAATTCATTTGTTTTTTTCAAAAAAAAAATTTATTATTTTTGTTTTGAAAATTTCGGATAATGAAAAAACGAATTGTTGGAAAAACACTGTATAACACCGGCATTGTGGAACACCGTATTACATATTAAAATCTGCTGTTTCCAATAAAATATATTCATTAACAGTTATTGCACGTTTTTTTACGTTTTTTTTATTTTTTTTTTCAAAATGTATTTTAGCGGTAAATGCATATTTTTGAGTAAATTTGATTGATCTGAATATTGTATTTATATGTGACAAAATGTACCATTTTCGGTAGAACAAAACCATTTGCAATAAGTGTAATTTAATCATACTGAAATTTTATTAATTGTGAAGAATTGAAACGTAAAAATGCTTGTGAAAAATTTCAAACAAAAAGATACCCAAAACTTTTCAAGTCATATTATTTCTTTAAAATTTTCTAAATTGCTAATGAAAAGAATGTTGCAGAAAAGCTGAAAATTCCAATGATTAATTTTTTCTTTTGAAAAAAATAATAAATTTTTTTTTAATTCTAAATTTGATTCAACTTAAATAATCAATAAATGCAATTAATTGAACTGCTGGAAACTTTTCAAAAAAAAACATAACAAATGTAATCAATTTATTAAATTTTTTTTCTTACCTCTTATTCTTTGCTTTATATTTGAATATTTCAAATGTTTAAAGTGTTATATGGTTTTTCATTGAAATTCGACTTTTCTTTTTCCACTTACCCATTATTTGTTTACATTTTAATGAATTAATTATTGCATTGTTGTTTTGAAAATTTAAAACTTCGCAGTTTATATGTGAAAAATTTTTTCCAAAATCCTGTAAAAGTTTAAATTTTGCCTATAAGATGTAAAATGAGCAAGTTTTTTTGTGAAAGCTTGAAATTTTTTTATTGATATTCAAATTATATGTATTCGTACAATAAATCAATCCAGTAATTGGTTTCTTGTTGTTACATAGTTCAAATTTTCACATTTTAAAATTATAACATAATTTGATGACACATTAATGAGCAAACAAATTTTTTATGAACACAATTGAAAACTGATTCATGAACTTTGAACTTTGCTAAATTGTTAATATTAAAAACCAAAGTGTAAAAAAAAGTAAATTTTAGAAAATCCAAAATATGCTTTATAAAAACTTCACAAGATGATTTCTTCTAATAATAAATTAAAATCTGCATTTCATGTTGATTTTTCTTCAGACTATTTCAAATTAAAAATTGACGAAAGAAAAATAATTAATACATCAATAAATAATTTTCTATTTTATGCATTTTACTTTTTAAAATTAAAGTTTAAAAATTCTTTTTTCGTCTACAATTCTTTTTATCATTTTTTTCTCCTTATCCAAATAAACTCTCTCTTCTTGTTTATGGTTTTTATTTTCCTTTTTGTTTTGATTATTTTTGAAACATACATGTACTTCAGATTTCGAATTCCTACTTTAAAACATGTACTACTTAGGGAATTGGCCCAAAGCAGGTCATTTGAGCAATTGAGTCAATTTGGAATCTTGCAAATAAAATGGTCACGAAGAATGCAAGTAAATTAATCAATGGTCGATTTGAACTTTCCTCTTTTATGATTGTATTTATTCGCATTAACCGAAGAAGTGACCTAATTGAATGATAATTAAAAAAAAAGCTGAATTAAAAACTAACTTTTAGTTTTATTTAAAGCTTTTAAATCTTGCTTCTAACCCTTAGTATTCTACGAAACGTATACAGAAACTTTAGTAATCACTAATATTTTAGCATTTTAATATTCGAAGCTATAACGTTTATGATCCGTTAATGATTAAAGAAATAATTTTGCAACGTGACGCATTGTTGTATTTACATGTACGTTAGTTTTACTTAATTCTATATCCCACTGTTATTTAGCAGTGTTGATAAGGCGCAAGAACGTTCCATCATGCAGCAGCAGTAAACACTAATTTTACTACAGGAATAAATTTCAATTTTTGCTTTTCTAAAATTTACAGTGAATTTTGATTGTACTAAAATTATCAGTCAAATTTTAGTTTCACCTTTTTTAAAATCAATTTGGTAAATTCCAATTTTTTAATTAGTATGAATAAGTTCTTGTAAGTCGTAGCTAAGTTACTGAATTTTCGAGTTATTGAATATTGAGAGCTATATAAACTAAAAAGAGTTAAATAAAGATGGTATAAAAATTTGATTACTCATAAAATGTATTTTAAATTGCTGAGCGATGCGTTTTTTTTTAAATATCAAATAAATCTTTTATTTAAAATTTACTTATTTATTATTGTAATAATTAAGAATAAAACTTAATGAATCATAATTTTTTAGTACTTTAAGCATTCGATTAGTAATTATGCAAAAATTTTATACAATAAAATTGAAAAGGTTTTCCACTATTACTGCCCATTAACTTGGATTTATATTCAAAACTGATTATTAATTAATTGATTAGTTAATTATTAAAATCTCCATAGCTATATTATAAATGGTGCATTGAATTACTTAATTTGACTCAACATTCCAGGAATGAAGGAATACTGCTAATAAAATTCAAATATTGGATGAAAATTAATTAAACACTAAAATTAAAAGTAGTTAAAAAAACAAAAACAAATCATAATTACTGAAATGTACTGAATCTTCCGAAAAATTTGAAAATATTTTCAAAAATTTTTCACAAAAACAAAATAAAATTTTTTCTGAAGATTCATTGAAGATAAAAATATTACTTTATAAGGATGAAAGAAATGAACATTTTAAAAATCAATTACGTCATTTAAAATTTATATCAATTAAAAACATTTGTATGAACTTATTTTAAGTCAGTTTGAATTATAATCGAAGTAAGTCCTAAACTCATTAGCTCATACTTAAATTTTTCACGCACTTTTCATCCTTATGCTTAATGTATTTTTATTTTGATTTATATTTTTTCTGCTTTAATAAAGATAACAGCTGATATTCCAAAGTGTTCAATCATAACGGTAAATTTATTTAATACCAACCAATAATTTTTTTATTGTATTGAATCTGAAAAATTAATTTAAAAAAATAGAATAATTGTATTTAAAAATATATATTAACTAACAAAATGTGTTTTTATGTAATGGTACAGCTGCTAATTAATTTGTTACTTAAATAGATTTCAGCAAATTGTTTACAATAGACTTCATTCACTTAATTAGCTATTTCAATTATTTATTTGATCAGAATTACTTATTTTATTGCCAAATTAAATTAATTGAAATGCAAATTTAAATTGCAATTTTCTAATTTCATTTCTTTTTTTCAATTATTTAGAAACTTATAAAAAAAGAATTTATTTACTGCTTATTAAAATAACAAAATTTTTTCCACTTTATTTGTATTTCATGAAAAGAATTGAACTTGTGAAAGTTTGTTGTAATTTTTAAATAGAAAATATTTTGAGCGCATTTTTTATTGTATTAATTTTTTATGTATTTTTCCTTAATTTCTTTTTTTTGAATAATTAATTGAACAAAATTAATTGCTTCTTTTTCACAGCTGTACTTGAAAGAGATAATTTTGCATAATTGAGAGTACAAATACGGTTCGGATTATTATTTACAATTTAGACCAATGAAAGCAATATTGCCGATGCAATTTCAGTCATTATAAATTTCGGTGTTATCTACATTAATGTATATGTGACAAATTATAATATTTATGTGACAAAGTTTTTTTGAAGATTAGCAAAACATATACTTGAAATTTCAAATTAATTAATTCGAGAATGTAAAACAAAATTTCCCATTGTTACTAAAAGTTGAAGTAATTCTAAAAGTGAAAAATAGCATTTGTTTAGTAAATTTCAATGAAATGTCAAATTTGTTTGTTTTTTTGCTTGTTTTATAAAAAGATAGTGATAATGTCCATAAAGAATAACTGAAATAAATGGAATAAAATTTTAATTCATTTGAATCCATCCATGCTGATCCAACAATAATGATATATATTATCAATAAATTATACAGCAATAACATTAATAATAATAATAATAATAATAATAATAATAATAATAAATAACAAGAACAACAATAATAATAGTAACAACAACGATAATAGCAGTAACAGCAATAATAACGATAATAATGATAATAAATATATTATATTATTATGCATTTCAAATTTCATCTATCTATACCAGTGGATCATTTTTTGGTGATAACAACTACAAATGATATATATGTTAACATAATAATTGGTATTTAATCATTTGCATTTCATTAACCGTTAATTAATCGTTATTACGCTATCACTATCGTTGATTGCCAGTACCAGCTATGGTATTATGTCAATACTATTTATATTATTATGTATTTCAAATTTCATCTCTCTGTTCCAGTGGGTCACTTTCTGATAGCAACGATTTCTGATGATACATATGCTAAAAAGTAATAATCAATGATACTTCATTACTCATTTATTCTTTAGGAATAAAAAAGAATTTCAATTTAAAGTAAATTTTAAAAATTCAAATTTCAAAAATTGGTAATTTGAGAATTTCTTTTTATTAGGAGTTCATTTGAAATTTTTACAACTGAACCGATCTATTCATATCTGATAAGCAATCACAATCTATCTACAGTATAACTCAGCAAAAAAAAGTGTGAAAAAAAACAAAAATAAAACTACCGTAATTTTTAATCAAATTATAATAATGCTAAAAATTTATTGCTCATGATTGATTTATTTTCTTTAGGTTTAATGACGGATGTCCAAGCCCAAATGATATTTTCAGTTTTTTACAAATTCTGATCTTGATAGTATCTGCAATGAACTGAAAATATCATCAGATGCAAATAAACTGAAAATATCATCAGATGCCGTCATTTTCTCTCTCTTTATTCCTTAATGCTTTTAGTCTTATTTTCAATTTGTAAACACTAAGTAAAGATGTGACAATAAAACCTTTTGAAGCTAAGCTAATGACTAAAAAGATTTTACTTAAAATATTTTCATTAAGAGAATTTGTAAAAAACTTCAAAAATTTATCAAAAACCAAATAAACTGATGAATTGTTAGTTAACGAGAATGATTTTCCCAAACGCTGTTGTTAATGTCGCATATTACTAACTCATAGCTAATTTTTAATTTAAATTTCTTAAATAACTGGTTAAAAATTAATTAAGTGATTCCTAAAAAAAAACATGCAATAATACTAACTACTAATACACAATAGTTTTTGCACAAAAATAATTAAAATAAACCTAATTATAATAAATACATAGAGTTTTAATTTAGTGACATCTTTTAGTCATCTGTCGAGCTTAAAATTGTTGTCGCATTTTATTTGCTGTTTAAAAGTTTGAAATAAGACTAAAAGCATTAAGGAATGAATAAAGAGAATGACGATACATATGATAAGAATAGTGATAGAATGATGATAGAATTTAATATGAATAAATATTTTTGAAGTAGAATAAATCCATATATAGTAATAGCATTTTTTTCTTTTCAAACAATTAATAAATCTATTCAAGTAATTAATTTTTCACAGTAACTTTTTTAAATTATAGTATTTATAATATCGAAATTAAGATAAACCTTTTTTAGATTAATTTTTGTAAATTTGTTATAGGATAAATTACGATAAATTGTAGGTAAATTTTTTTTTTGTTTTTCATTCCTAAAATTAATTGTTGGCGAATTTTAATTTTTGTTTTTTTTCAATTTACTTTTTTTTTATTAAAAATTTTCCTACCCATTTCAAACAATGCGTTTCATGCAAAATGATATTAAATTTAATATTAAGCATTAAAATAATTTTAAGCTATAAAATATTGCAATTCATAGATTTATTTCACTTTTTTGAAATAAAAAACAAAAAGAAAAAGTAAACAGACAGAATTATAAATGATAATCACAGCTTTTGTATTCCTAAAATTAAGTTTTAATATAAAATTATAATTAATAAATTCTAATTGTATTTTTTAAATTTATTAATTTTTTGCTCTTTTCACTGTGAATAAAATAAAAATTGTTTTATTTAGTATTCTTGCGTCAATTGTAAATTATCTCAAGAAGGCACGAAAATTTTTTTGATTGGGAAAAAATGTTTAAATAAAGTTTTGTAAGTTTTGAAAAGAAATCCTTGATTTCCTTTTTTTTTCAGAAAAAGAAAAATTTCAAAAGTTTGATTTTTTTTTTTAATAATTGATTGTGTATTTGCTAATTTTTTTTCTACAATCTTAAAGTTTCTTAAAAAGAGAAAGAAGAAAATGCAGCAGCATAGGAAGAAACTTTATGAAAAGTTAATGAAATAATTAAACTGCAAATCAACAAATGGTTTTCTGGTTTTAAATTTTAAAGGTTAAAAAAAAACGAGAATGAAGCAAAGGAATTTTTTTGTTTTAAATGATAGAGTTAAAAGGGAGACCGCCGGCAAACATTTTTCTAGTCCCTATTTTTATATATAGTAAATAGCAGAAAATTGCAATATAGAAAAATGTTTTGTGAATTATCAAATGTCAAATAGGTTAATTGAAATTGTTCATAGGATACATCGGAAATATTTTCCGGATTATTTTGATCTGATAATTAGAACATCTAACACTTCCAATGCAATATTTGCGTATGGCTTCATTGCCAATTAAACACTGCCAATTATTTGAAATAAAAAAAAAGAAAAAAAAAACATTTGACCAATTTTTCAACAATATTGAGCGACAAAAACAGAACGCTGCATTAAAATTTTCATTTTGTTTATTTCAATCAGAGCATGACTACTAAATAATTAATAATAATAATACTAGCAAAAATAATAATAACGATAATAGTAACAATGATAATATTAATAATAATGGCAAAAATAATAATAATAATAGTGCAAGGGATTAGACAGATATACAAACATACAATTCTATTAATTATTATTATTTGAAAGTAATAGTTTAGAATTTTTGATTTTCGTTTGGCTTTCAACAAACATTAAATTTTTTATTGCTGAAAAATTTATCAGATAAAGCGCCGAGCAAATGATTTCAACAAAATTTCACTTTTCAAAGAAGTTTTTTTTCTCTCTTTTCCTTTATTCAACTATTTATTCATTTATTTATTTTTTTACGAAAAGTCTTATCATTTCAAAATATATGCTTTAAGTTTGTTTTTTTATTCACAACCACTGAAATGATGTGATAACATTGTTCCATTAATCGTATGTAATGCTTACTTATCGTATACTTCTTGAGGAAAGATAAAATGGACAAAAAATTTAATAGATAAATCGAATATCTTTTAATAAGCTATACAAATAGCTAAATGTAGCTAAATGGCACACTCATGCACACACACACACACACACATACACATGCACATATGTCAATTTAAATTAAAGTATGGTAATTTTCGAACTAATTATCTTCCATTCTTTCATTTTTCCATACTTCTATTCCTTTTTCCCTATTCTCTTTTATCTTTTTTCCTTATTTTCTCTCTCTCTTTTTCCTTTTCTTTGAAAATTTCTTTTAGCATAAAATTGCATTAAATTACACTTACTTTTTGCTTTATTCATTCTCATTCCAATTCATTTCTTATTACTTTTTTCTCTGTTGCCATTTGCAGAAAAAAAAGATTGAATTTAATTTTTGAAGACGAAAAAAGCGAAACAAACAAACAAACAATTTAATGCATTTTTTTCTAATTTTTTTTAAAAGATTTTTAAAATTTCAAACTTATGAAGTAAATTTTTAAACTTGTGAAGAAAATAATTTTTGCATTTTAAAAATTTTAACCGAATTTTTTAATTAAAATTTATATTTTAGCTAATTTTATAACTGAAAAATTTAACAATGAAAAAACTAAAAAAAATTGCCAGATTTGAATGAATCAATCAGTATCTGTGAATTTAATTTCCAATTTAGTTCTCCTATTGCAGTAATTTTAAACTTAAATTAAAGAATTTGAACAAAAGAAAATAATTTAATACCTTTTTAATTATTATTGCTTAAATTATTATTTCTTTAATTTTAATTATTATCTAAATTATCAATTAATTATTTTTGAATATTATTTCAATTATTAACATATATTTTGAGATCTTTTTTTTTTCATTGCTTAATTATCGATTGCAAATATTAAGCGTATATTTTAAGCCTTAATATTCAGAAAAATAAAGAAGCATTTTACACTGTGTTCTTTTTTCTCAGAATTGTTCCACAAACAAATCAAAATATCTCATTCTCTCTTATTCATTTATGTCTTTCTTTGGGCCTTCCTTAAAATATTGGCCTTCTTTAAACTTTATTTCAAAGCCTTTTTTTTGTTTGTATGCTAGAACGAAGTTTTTCTCTATATTAAGTTTCTAAAACGGAAACTATGCAAAGATTTATGTTCCATTTTAAATATCAATGCATATATATGTATGTGTGTGTGCGTGTGTGTGTGTGTGTATGTGTGTATGTGTGTGTGTGTGTGTGTGTGTGTGTGTGTGTGTGTGTATGTGTGTGTGTGTGTGTTAATGTATGTATGTGTGTATGTATGCTATTATGCATATGTGCATGTCTGTACATGTCTGTTATATGTGTATAAAAATATATATATATGTACACATGGGCATGTGAGATTCCTACTAATTTAATTTTTTTTTGTTTTTTCAGGAGTTTCAGTTTTTTTTTTTGAAATTTGTTTTGTCAAAAAATTTTCAGCTAAATTTAATCATTAAAATTGCACTCAGCAAACTTTCGTTTTCTTTTAATTATTTTTATTTGACTTCAATTTAAAAATTTTACTGCATTGATACAGTAGTTGTAGGAATATTAATAGTGATAATAGTGATAGATTGATAGAAATAGTGATGAGTGATAATAGTACTAGAATGATAAGAATAGTGATAGAGTGATAAGATAGAATTTAATATTCATTTTTATCATACTATAAATATCATTGATAATTTAAGGATGCTAAAATATCATCATGAATACATAGGAAATTTTTGCATGATATTTTTAGTATTCTAAATTATCATAGCGATATTATAGTATATCAAAAAATCGATTTAATTTAGCAAATATGTATCAACAGTCTTTTTGAATGAATTGATCAATAGTTTACACTTATTGTTAAAAACTTTGACTTCATGAATTAAATTCAAATTAATTGCAATTGCAATTAAGTTTTACATTTTTATAGTTTCAGATATAAAGGAAGATATGTCATCACATAGCAATGAAGATGATGATGGCATTAATGTTTTTGCAATTTGTGGCCTAACATTACAATCCGCAGCAATTCTTTGCACATTTGCACAAATTGGTCTAACACTATCGTCTAGGTTAGTTCAACGCTATCATCAACTAACTCAATTTGCCTTTATCATTTAAGTTAGTTTAGCCTTATCATCCATAGCCTTATCAGTTTAGCCTTATTATCAAAATCAATTCAAACATTATCATCCGGGTTAGTAAAGTAAATGAAATATTTTAAATTCGACTGCCTAGTTTAAATTTGATTACTTTTTGCATGAATCAAATTCAAAATTTCTAATGTGTTCGTCAGAACAAAAAATCCCGTGTGTCAGAAATTTCCAATATGTCAGAATTCCTCAATGTTATTTTAGAACGAGAAAATCCTGTGTGTCAGAAATTTCCAATGCTCCGTTAGAATGAAAGATTCCTGGCTGTCAGAAATTTCCAATGTTTTAGAAATTTGCAATATGCCAGAAATCTCCAATGATTTTTTTAGAAAAAAAAATCCCGTGTGTTAGAAATGTCCAGTGTGTCAGAAATTTCCAGTGTTTTTGTCAGAAAATTAAATTTTCAAATGTGTGAAATTTTGGAATATTTCGCTCAGTGCAAAATTAAAAGTTGCTACTAAACTGTCACTTTAGTTTTGCAAAATCGCAAAAAAGAAAAAGCAAGTTATTTTCAAATTATCTTATAATATAAATATTTTCTTAAAACCATTTTTTCATCCTATTACTTTTTAAATATCTGTAAATCAAGAATCAATAAATTTCAAACTGATAAAATTTCAGTTATTCTAAATTTTTTGAACAAATTGATAAAATGGTTTAAAAAAAATCAAACTTTTTAACTTCAAATCAGAAAAATAAATAGTTTTGTTTAAACCACGTCATTCAAGATTTCATTTCCATTTAAGTATGCTGTTGAAAAAACTTTTTGAAATGTTTCTGTTAAATTTTAAAACAACATGAAATTTTAATTGATTTTGAAATTTAATTAAAACTTACAATTTTGATGTTTTAATAGATTTTTTTTTTTGAGCAAAGTTTTTAAAGCTTTATTATAATCTATTTACAGTATATGCATATATGCTTATCTTCCTCATACAGTAGTCAATTTTATTCTTATCATTTTATCAATGATTTGCTGTATTATTGCTGTCATATTCCTACTATTACGTGTTTGGGAACGACTGTTTGGTACGGTTTGCGAAGCATTCTTTCATGGATATTTGTTGAGCATGGTAGGTGAATTAATTAATTGATTAATTTCCATTTATTTTTTTCCTCTAGGAATCGATTAATTTTTCAGGCAATTGACAGTTTGGTGAAATCAATATTGTATATTTTTTACTATTACATTATGCAATTGCAGATTAGTTATGGATGAACATTTTTACACATTACAATAATTATTTATAGTATCATGTTTTTCTTCCGTATACTTAAGAAGCAATCAACAATTTGTTATTTAAAATTCCATATTTTCAGCTTTATTTTTTTGCCAGATAAGGCCAGAAAAATAAACGGCCTAGCTATGATTAGCTATAATTTTTTTTCCAATGCCTGTAATGAATGAATTGAAGATAAAAATTTGCGTCTTTTCCTTAAATTGAAGTAAATATTGAAGGAAAGAGAGAGATTGAACGAGTGAGAGGGAGAGAGAGAAAAAAGTATGAACAAAATCTTAGCCAAAACACTTCGAAAAATAGTGAAGAAAAAATCAAAACATCAATTTGCAGTAAAAATTTTAACTAAAAATTTTTTTTTAGATTTTTTTAAATTATATTTATTTTAATGTCGAAAGAAAATTAAATAGTAAGCAAATTTGCGATTTCTCTAAATTGGATAATTTTTAATGAATTTTTCTTCATGAACGTTAAGTAAAAATTAATTGGAAAATAAGTGATAGAAATAAAAGAAGATGAAATCGATAATTCTATTAATGTTGCCAATCTATTTGTCTGTTTATTTCTTACCAAATGTTTCCAACTTTATAGTCTTTTTTTTTTTTATTTTTTAATAGTACAATTTTCCATTTTATGACTGAATATTTCAAATTTATATTTGCAGAGAGAATTGCAAAAATTTTTTCATTTTATAACGAATCCTATAAAACTAACTTAAAATCCTTCAAAATTAAAAAGAAGCAAAATTTGAGAAAATTTTAAATAAAAGAAAAGTTCTGGATCGCAAAACTTTTTAATGATGTAATTTTTGCAACAACCAAAATTTTATTAATGCAACGAATTAAAATTAGTAAAATTCAAATTTTAAGTTACAATTATGAAAACTGAATAGTTTTAAAATGTAAATTAAAAAAAAAAACTTGTTGAATATGTATTAGTGAAACTCTAGTATTATTTGTGTAATATTATTATATAGTTTTAATTACTTCTGCATTATTTTAATAAATGAATCTAACAATTTACCTCATTTTTTATTTGTACAGTAATTTACTTATTCATGGAAACATTTGCACATAGTTATTGTTTTTTTACAATAGCACAACGATAAATTGTAACATGCATTGTGTTAATTAATGTCTAATTTACTCACAGAAAAACTTTAATATGATAATAAGCATTTTTAGAAACAATAAGCAATCATTTACTTCAATATAGCAGTAAGCAATCATTTATTTTGATATAACAATAAGCAATTATTTACTTTGACACAACAATAAGCATATTTTTTAATAAAAAAGAAGTAAATAAACATAACATAGTTATTCGATAAGAAAAGATAATTGAATAATATGATATCTCAACAATCTCATTAATTTAATATTTCAGCAATGTTATTATCGACAAATTTACATTATGATTAATTAATGAAGATGAAATGTTTCATTTCAGCTTTTCATGGCATTAATCAGCTTCTTCGAAATAATGTATTTCCCTTTATCATTGATACAAATATTCACCGACTGGAATTCACCTTCTATCACTTACCATAGTATTTTAATTATTATAAGTGTTATCATGCTATTACTGCAATTTTTGCTACGTAATCTTGTTGAAAAAATGTTTGCTCGTATGAATTATATTTTAAAATGAAAGTGTTTTTTATTTTTTCAAGCACTGCTTTGTCTTTTTCTTTTTGTTTTTTTTTTAAAGAATAAATGATACGAATATAATAAATCAAGTACAGTATACAGTATACAATGTGCATATACTGTAAGTGGAATACGGTGCAAAAATAGTCTATTTTAATACGGTATAAAACACAACAATTCTTTTAATAATGTTTTAATAATAATATTTTGATTTTAATAATAATAATGTGTTTTAATAATGATACTTTGGATGTCTGTATTTGAATTTTTATATTTTCTTTTTGAAAAAAAACCAAAATCTGAAAAATTTGAGAAATTTTTATCTGTTCTTTCTTTAATCCCTGTGAAGGAATTTATGATAAATTTAAATTATAATTTCGATTTTCATTTTGATGAAAAATGAATTCTCCAACAAAAAAAAAGGAAAGATAGCATTTTACTTCCCATTTTTAATATGTGTCATTTAAAAACTGTATTTCAAAAAGACAGAATTCATCTTTTTTATTTTTTATTCGGCTTTTTTTTCTTAATGTATTTCGACTGTGGAAAAAGGAAAAAAGGAAATGAGATAAATATTTTATCAAAAAACTTTCACTTGCATTTGCAAATCTTAACTTTGTAAATTTTATGATAAATTTATTTTCAAAAAGAAAAAAAGATACTGAAAAAAGTTAAAGATATGTTTAACATTAAATCAAGAATTATTACTTTATGATATAAAAAAAAAGGAAACTAAGGATTGTATATATAAATAGAGCAAAGAATAAAGATAGAAAATTTTAGTCAATCAGTTAATAAAAATAAAATTGAGAGAAGACTTTTATTGCTAATAAAATTACCCAATAAAAAAAAAAAGAAAGAAAAACATATGCATGCAGAATTTTCATAACAATTTTAAATTTACTTCTAAAAATTTTCAATTACATTTGTTTTTGAATATCTATTCTGCATAAATTTAAATTATTTATTTTATCTAAGACGAAGACCAACATATTTTTAAATTGCGTTTCTTATTTCATCTTGAAATTGACCAAACAGTCATATTTTTCGTTTTCCTTCACATTTTATAAACTTATTATCGTTTCATTAATTCGAAAAACAATTTGTAATCAATTTGTGACATTTCATTGTACACGATGAAATTCAACAATTACTATCAAGGTTTTGCTAAGGTTATAATTTAAAATTTATTCATAATACTATAAAATGTATATTATTATTGCAATCATTCATTTTACAAATGGAAAAAATTTATCGATAATTGTTATTCAGGATGTTGTTCAGGTAATTAGTTCATCGTCCAAATTCATTAAAACATAACATTTTATCCAACTGAAAATAAGCGGAATCCAGAACCTGGATTGAAAACTTGCGTTTACCTTGACTGAGACGACAATATTTCATACCGTTTCAAAAAGATTTCATAGCGCGAAACTGATTTCATATATTAAAATATGGTTTGTACCGATTGGTCTAATCGGTTAGTGACGTGTTTGTTAACATGTTATGGAATGGAGACAGTGTGTTATTTGTGGAGGATGCGGTGATTGATAGGATTTGAAAATTTAATGATCAGAGATTGAGAAGGTAGAGGATAGAATGTATGACTTTAGTAGCACCAGAGAAAGATGTTATTTAGTGCTAGCAATATATTTTCTTTTATTTTATGCGCCAAGAAGATGAATTCGAATATGGAGGTGTCTTGAATGATAATGGTTAGAAGATATATAAAGATTGTAAAAGAGGAATAGATTGTTAGAGAGTATTTAAGTTTGACATTGAGAGATAGAGGAAATAAATAGAGATAAGAAGATTTGATAGAATTTTATACATATTTGTAAAATCCAATTAGATTAATTTCAGTTTTTGAGTTAATTTTTTAAGCTTAATTAATTAAACGAAATTTTAAATGAATTTTAAAATATTCATTAATTAATATAGATTTGAATGCCCAAAAATTGACCGTAATTTTTTTTTTTTTTTTTTTTTTTTTGTAATATTATTCAATTAATTAATGCTAAAACATTTATTTTGAACTGATCATTTGTAATTATTAATAGGAAATAAATTACAGACAAAATGCGAGATAATAACGTTGATAGCACAGCCGAATCATCAACACCGGCAAATGACACAACGTATGACATCGATACATTTTACAACATGAAACAGCGTTTGTTGGCAGAACATACAGAAATGAAAGCTATCGAAATTCTTCATAAGCTACTTTCGAATAATATGGAAAACATTGACTGGTATGTGATATTGACTTTTTTTTTTTGAATAGAATACGGTGAGAATTTTTTTTTTAAATAAAATTTTCATGGAAATTTAAGTTTTTTTTTTTCACAATATTTTAACCTTTTGTAAGGTTGAAAATTTATATTAATTGATATGAATAAATTATGGAATTTTGCTCTGATATTATAGTTATTCAAAAAAATATTTTACATATCATTTTAAATACAGAAGAAGAATTGCTAAAATTATTATAGATATCTGTACTACTTTGCTAATCATTACAGTTAAGCGAAGAAAAATGATACTAATCATTACAAATATCGGAATAATTGTAGAATGTTTCACTGATTATTATGGTTACTCAATCAATTCCTTTGATTCTCATGATGAATGTGTAAAAAAAGTGCCTTGCTGTGTAACTTGATGTTAATATAATATTTTGCAATTTTAAAATGTTTAATTTTCAGGGATGCATTCTCGGATTTGAAGGATTTAATCATTTGTATTCTTGATACTATTGGTATAGTTTCTTTAACTGAGAAGCATCAAATCTTAGTTTTGAATGGAATAAATAATAGCCATCCAAGAGTTGTCGATACGCTTGCCGATTATTATATACACCATATCGATGAAGTCTATGAAATGCTTGCCAATTCACATATTGCTGTTACAATCGCATTTGCGCGACGAATTTGTGATTCCGATTGTGCTGGATCGATCGCTATTGTATGTTTACATTTGCTGTTTTTTTCTTTCAAACAAAACTTGGTGAAAATTTTTTTGAAACCTCATATGTGGATTGTGGAAACATCAACTGCATATTATAAGACTTATGCAAACTTTCCTTTTCTCAAACTTTCCAGAATTCGTAGAATTTTATTCAATATTTTTATCCCATAATTTATTAGTCAGAGAATACAAGCGGGAAAAAATAGACTTTGGAGGTCATAGACTCATTTCAAGGCTGTTCAATGCATGTTTGTCTTTTAGTACTTTGTTGTTGATGGCCTGATGATTCCTTTATGCCAAGCACAATTTTGCTTATAACAGGACATCCTAACTCAATTTATACTCATTACTTTAGTGATATTCGAATTATTATGTGTTCAAAATATTTAAAGCCGTTGTGAAACTTCACCATAATTATATTTACATCATTTTGGAGACTGCTGCACGTGGGCTTTAAATAAGAGCCTTACGATGTCAGTTGTGGAACTAATCAGTTTGATTCAGTATACTTGTTAGTTCGTTACAGATGCACCACTATAGACCTCTGCAAAACTCTTTTCAGCTATTGACACGCTTTGCTTCACTGAAATTGGTACAAGATGAACTACTGAATCAGCTAAATTCAAATTCTGCTGAAGTTCGGTTTCGAATACATCAGGTTCATTCTTTTTGCAGCGTTGGAATATTATATATTAGAAAAATTGAAAAAATTCTGTTAGGTGACTTCCATTGATTCACTTTAGAATCACTTCTGAAGCGTGGCAAGTTGAATAATTCTCTATTCTGTTAGCAAAAGTTATTTCTGTAATCATAATTTGAATGAGCAGATTATACAGAAATAGCTGACAGTTTCAATGTTTATGAGACTCAATTTTGTTTCATTATTTTATATTATAAGAAACATAAATGGTGCAGGATGCGATATCAGTTCGATTGTTGAACTATGAAAGCATACATTAAAGTATATTATGAGCTTTTCGTTCTTAAGATTTTTAAGATTTTATTTCCACTTCTGTTCACTCGTTCATTTAGGTAACAACTTTGGTAATGAAAGAAAAGGATGATTTGCATGAAATCAGAGATTTGATTAGTCGATTAGCGGAAGAACTTGGATCTACTGATATCTTAATTCAAATCAATGCTGTGGAAATGTTTGCTGATGGTGTTTCTCAGTTAGTTTTTTGTCAGTTTCGAAGAAGCGTTAATTTATGTGAACAAAAAGCATCAGCTCTGTCTTGCTGACTTTACTGCCAATGATTAAAAAATTCCTTATCTTCGTGGTTACCAATTTAAATGGTCTACTACGTCTCATGATAGATAAAACTTGCATTTGTGGTAAGGCATGATTTTGGCAAGAGCATCCTTTGTAATTACTGATGTGTAGAATTTCATGGTATTTTTACCTCACATACCTCACTGAAAAAGGACAGGTCAGTAAGCTCAGTTTCTTAAATTTTCTATCCAATACGGAAGTTTTGGGTCCGAAAAACAATGTTTGCGCTACTTGCTTTTAATTTCCAGCCTATATAATTTGAGCGACCTTTTTCGTTAGCATATCGTCAACTTGAAATATTCTTATTTTAAGCCTGCTCAATGAGATATGTGAGTTGAAAATATCTCAAAAAAAAGAGATAAAAATATTCCTGAATCTTTTCCTTTAGAAAGGCATCAACTACAAAATATTTGCTATCGAAAGGAATCGTTGATCATCTCAACAGATTATTTGTTCAATGCACGGAGCAGCCAGATGCAGGTTTTCTCTATCCTGGTATGCGCGATTCGTTTTGATACATCTGTGTTTTTGATACACACGATTAGGATTATTTTCTACCCATGATTTGTCAAGTTTAAAATTTCAGTGTTATGATATAAATTGTTAAAAGAGTATTCAATATGAGAAATTATCCTAACTGTAGTTATTCTTTTTGTGTAATTCTTACTTGGTTGTCTTTTTTGCAGCTCTTATCAAGTTTTTTGGACATTTTTCTGTTGCAAATGTGGAGTGTTTGTCTCGATTTCCCAAATTTCTGGATTCATTATTTGATTTAATTTATCACTTTGACCGATTGGACGCTTCATTACGTCTTCTTGCTTTTGACACGCTTGCTACTGTGGGATCAACCGATCGTTCAAAGAAATTTCTGGATGGACAGCATAATAACTGTAGTAAATTTCTGTTGATTTCTCGCTTGGTTTTGAACTTGAAGACTTAGGGATGTAGATGCACATTTATTTTTTTGTTTTTTCTCATTTTTACGAAACTACTGTTTTTCATTAAAATTAAAGGACGAAATTTTGTCTTAACATAAATTAAAAGTTGACTGTTTGGAACATATTACATTTTTGAATTGTCGTCGTAAATGTTCCGTTTTTAGCGCAATGCGATATGAGGAGAGCAATGAATGCATTTGGTGTGGCTCTTGCGAGTGGACCACTAGAGTTGCGAGTACGACATATCAATGCTTTATCACTGTTGTTTGAGACTAAAGATGAGTTTGAGGTAATGATACATTTATTTATCGATATTCAATGATCTAGATTCTAGTACTGAATTTTTCTTTTTTCGAATTCAGTATTTCATGATTTACATTTTTCTCTTAGACCTAGATGATGACTATCATAATCATTTCTTTGTTTAGGAAAGTGTAAATGAAATAATTTGGTCTCTTTATTGTTTCAACATATATGTTAAGAAATTCAATGAGTCTTAAGGATTCTCAAATTATTTCTTTATCGATTATTAATATCGTTATTGAATTTTATCTTACGATTTTATTCAACATTTTTGAAGATTTTTTGTGCTTTATTTAACCACAGTTATTAATATAATGTTTGATTAGAAGATTCAAAAGATTATGTCCAAATTTAAATTCAAAAATTTAGAATGAAAACCTTTCAGTTTTCAGCAATCCAAACGAATTATCTATATTTGCAGGATCCGGACGCAGATGCGATCGCACAGAAGTGGTTTAACTGGCTTGGTGAGGCGTTTCCATCGGTTGTAGTTTCTTATATGAACAAACCGTTTAATGATATTCGAATATCATCGTTACGATTACTTCTGACACTTTTCGATCATAAGTGGGCAATTCGCATATTTTGCTTAGCTGCCGGGTTTGTGTTTTACCAACTTTAAATGGATATGCGGATTGATCATGGTTCTTAAGGACCAGGGTTCCGTGAATTGATATCTGTTTTTTTACGAAAGTACTATACAATAGTATTGTCGCTTTTTAATAAAATCCATTATACCCAGAATATGTTGATAATATTGGATCATCTTATTTAAACCAAAATTATCTTACTAGAGTTAATAAAAATTTCATCTTTGATCAGCCAAACATCTTAAATTTGCTAAAAGTTTCTAATAACATTCGAGAATCTCGTTTTATGAAAAATTCCGAATTCTGAGTATGGATGACCTTAGAAATGTAAATCTTCTAGTTGTATTTTATAGCGGCATATTTTAGCTTCATGGTATCTATCTTAAATCGAAATACTGAAACGAATGCCGAGGGTAAGCAATGTAAATATGATGCCATTTGCAAACTTGTCGATAGCGCGGATTCAGCGATTTCACCGGAAGACATGATTAGGCTAAAAATGTATCGTCGTGAGGGAGCATTTTATGTTGAAAGAATTCCACAAGTTGATATGGAAAATGATTAATTTAAAAAATCGCATACTTCCTTTTTTTCTAGCAGAATTGCAATATAATTAGTAGTAGCTTTATCGTTTATGTTTTTTTTGCTGTTATTTTTGAATGTAAATTACTATTAGCCTTTGTTACAAAATATTTTTTAATATATTATTTCAACTAACTTCAATTTCATTTCTGCCTTTTGATAATGCTGAATGTTGTATTTACATTACAACTTAAAGCATTCCAGCAATTTTTTTCTTTATGCAGTGATGCTCAATAATAATATATATTATCCTTATTTAAACTCTCTTAAATCATCTTTGTGCAGTGATTCCGGAGCATCCTAGAAACATAGCACTCATGAAAAACATCTCCTTGATTTCAAAAATCCCTTGAAGTTTTCAGGTTGCTTTTGGAAATTTACAAGGTGATTTATATTATTCGTACTTCTCAATATTGTTAGGAGAGATCTTGATAATCGAAAAAAATTTGTTTTCTGTGCACTTGATTTTTTTTCCAAACATCTACTTTGTACTTTTATTCATTTTTATTTGTCATGTCAGGAAAAGCTGAAACAAAGATTATTATTATTATTACTTTTATTATTATTATTATTGTTATTATTATTATTATTATTATAAATTATTTCCAAACCGTTCTATTTGTTCCATGCTTCGAAATGACAAAGAATACTTTTCTTGTCAGTCTATGATTATCGTTTAAAAAAAAGAAAAAATCTACGTCCTCTGATTTTCGAACAGTCTGGCAATGGAATAGGAAACAGACTGGAATGATTTGAAACATAGAAACTTTTACTCTAATTATGGAGCTGTTTTTTTTCCTATCAGCTAACAATAAGAAGGCTGTAAATCGCAGGGATATGTTGTTATTAATTTTTCTTTGAATAACATATCTTTCAGATGATGATAATTTTGAATTATTCTGAAGATTTTGTAGAACAAAGAGCGAACTGAAGTTAATTATTGTCTTTCCGAATGACAGCAAAATTTTCTAGCATCATTAAAAATGACCTATACAATAAACTGGAAGGATTACGGTAAGTTCAATTTTATTCTCTTAATTACTAATCGATACTGTTAGATGGAATGTTAACAAATAATTAATGATAGCTTGTAGCTATTTTCATTGTATTTAGTAATATTTAGCAAAAGTTTATTTTATAAATAAAATGAAAAGGGATGGGGATTTAGTGTGTGTATAATTTCTGTTGCTTCGAAAATATTTTTCTGTTTATTCTTGGCCAATAATCATTGTTGGATGAAAAGCCAACAAATAATTAATGATGATGCGATAATAGTATAGTGATGATGATGGTAATGCGATGGTAATGAGGAATGATTGGTAAGTGTAGTGATGATGGTGATTAGTGATGGTAGTGGTAATTGATTTGCAACATCAATAATCTGTATTAGGTATACAATTATGATGGTGAAATAGAAAATTGTAAGAGGGTAGAGAGGGTATTTATTTGTTTGAGTAGAGAGAGTAATTGAATGGGTGAATGATACACTCTGTTGTGTTGTTTAGTGTGCAGAAATATAAAAGAAAACGGCAATCAGTCACCAATAATTCTCTTATTTGTTCAGCAATAAGAGGAGAAGGAAGAGGAGAAAAGGAGGATTAATTGTTAAAAGAGAGTGGAAGTTAGTAGTGAAGAGAAAAGGAGCATTATTGAAATGTAGATGTAAATGTAAATATGTCTCGAACTCTCCTATATTTTTCAGTTCTATTCTATCGTATTGATTTGCTAGGCATTTGTTTGTTGTGTATGCTCGGTGATCATTTGGTGTGTTGTTTACTTACCATGCAGTTAACGAGCAGAAATATATATATATATATATACGAGTAGTTGTCATATATATACGGGTAGTTGTCGTTTCGCGTTTTATTAAATTATCGCTGCAGTAATAGCAGTATCATCAGCAACAACAGTTGTTTTGTGACAATGACTATTTTCATTATCCTCAACATCACTAATTCAATTATTTCATTTAAAAGTTTTTTGTTTAAAATATTTTTGATGAAATTTAATGAGTATTATGAATAAGTGGATATTGAAGGGGAGATAATATTGAAAACAAGAATTTTGAATGATGATGATAATATCTAATGGATCATTTAAGGCGGATGGTGAAGTTTAAATTAAAAACTTTTTGTTAGTAGTATTATTCAGATCATTGGGATGAGATTTTATCATTATTAAATTTATTATATAAAGAAGAAGTTGAGATAGCGATTAACTGAAGCGTTAAGAGATTATCAGAAGTGGATTTTTGATGTTTTATAGCTTTACAAAGATACGTTGTATATGTCGAAGAATATGAAAATGGCAATTGATAAGTCAGACTTGTTGACAATTAATCATTAGTGCATAATGAATCATTTTCTGAAAACTGATGCTACATTTTATGTTTTCATTTTTATGGAGCTAAACGGAGAAACTCTTTATTTAGTGATTGTTAATTAATCATCCATTACGTCCGACATTACTCTCCTTCAATGTTATGATGCCTCCGGGTTCTTTTTTTTCTCAAATTTTTACTAGCCACATTTTATGATTGTATTTGAATTTCAGTGTTGTGAAATAAGAACAGTGATGAGCGATATTAATGGTACTAATATGGTAGGATCGAGAGAAATTAAACAAGAGGAGATGGAAGAGAAATCGAAGACAGAAAAAAGATTAACGTTGAAAAGAGCGATTGATGAAGTTGCCGGACAAATTAATTGTGACGAACAGCTTAAACGTTATCATTTTTTTTAATAAAATTACAAGTAAAATATTGTCAAATCACAATTTCTCTTTTTTTGCTAAATTTTTTATTAATTACAAGAAAAGTATTGTAGGTATGAATTAATTATAGTTAAACGTGTGCTTTGTTTCTAGGTTGTAAAATAAAAGTTGAAGATGGTAATGAAGAAGATCTATCCGATATCTGTGCCAATGGTATGCTCTTCACTATTGAACCGTCTACAAGTCATTCTGTAACAGTGAACTGCGAGGTATGGAATACATAAAGTTTGTTTAAATATATGTTTATTTACATAATTCGCTTATTCATTTAATTTTGTATTTTGAACGGAATACTTTAAGAGAATTTTATAAGCAATTTTTATCAAGTAATAGCCATCTTATTACTCTGAGAGTATACTGTACTGATTGGTTGAATTTTCTAAAGTGCTTTTTTTTTTTTTTTTTTTTGTGAAATGACCAAATTGATGATGATGCTAGGTAGAGATTGTCGTGAAAATTTATGTTACCTTGTTTAGAAAAAGATTGATGATGATGTTTTTATTGCCTGACACAGAAGCGCAATGTTGGTAAAAGTTTATTGATGACAGCAAATAGTATTATTAGCGAATACAGAGAATAAAAATACAGTGACAGATGAGTTTTTTATAGATGAAAAGAGAAAATTTCTGGAATTAAACCCTATGAATAGAAATGGTAGAGGGCGTTGAACTCGTAGAAAACTGAATGTAAACAGATTGGACTAAATGAATTAATGATGTTAGAATTCCTTATTGTTTATATAGGGAATGCATAAAGAGATTTTCTTTTTCAACAATTAGCCATAGAAGATCTTAATAAAATGACGACATTGTCATAGCTGCAATGGAAATTTACATAAAAGACTGCCATTTTTGTAGTGAAGAAATTGCACCTAAACTGTTTGCCAGATTTAAGCAAATCAAACAAAAGACACAATTAGACGATTTAGATAGCTGACCCATAATTTAAAAATTAAATAGCTGACTCATGATTTTAGGCTTGGGAAAGCTCTTATTATTCTAATGGAATGATAGTAAATGCAAAACAATTATGACTTACACCAAATAATTTCATGATACAATTATTTCAATTTTCCCGACAAAGATATACATCCAGCTTTATTCCAATAATTCATTAAATGCTTAACACAAATACACAATATGTTTGTTTCTTTGTTTGTTTCTTGTTTGTTTCTTTTTTGTTTCCTTTTTGTTTCTTCTTTGTTTCTTCTTTGTTTCTTTCTTGTTTCTCTCTTGTTTCTTCTGTGTTTCTTGTTTGTTTGTTTGTTCATAATATAATTAAATAAGCAAGAAATTATTTGTATTACATTGGAAGAATATAATACAGCGAATGTATTACATTGGTAGAAAGTAATATTTTCAGAATGGGACCATTTTAACGGAATTTGGTGAGAAGATTTCAGCACCAACCAAGTCAACTAATCTGCGACATGTGCTTGTTTTCAAAGGTTCTTTTAGTTTTCTTATTGCAGTGTTATTTTATGAATTTTATAAACTTTTGTTTGGCTTTATTATGTAATGATCAGCTATTTGTATTTCTCCCTTGTTAAGAAATAGTTGTAATTTTAAATTTTAACTTTAAATGTTTTAATCAGTTTTTGCAGGTCCTGAAATGGAATGTTTCATAAATTTAGTTCGACATAATGAGATACTTTGGGATGGTAGCTTTGAGGAATATCACACGCGAACCAACAAAAAGAAGCAAGCCTGGGAGAGCATTGCTGCAGAGATGTCAAATGATTTGAAACAAGTTGATGGTATTGAATTTTGATTTCATTTAAATGACGTGGAATTTCAACAGATGTTAGTAATAATATGCTGTCCCTTATTTTCTTTTTATTCAATTCCGACTGCTTCTTCATTTTAGCCTTGTCCGAAAAGCTGTCCAGTTTCACCTATTTTTATGGTTGTCTCTTTTTTTTGTCATACATATTGTTCGAATCGAATGCTAATATCGAATCATTAGTGTTTGATGTTTGGTCTCATTTTTAAGATTTGATCTCATAATTTTGATCGTGGTTTTAAGATTTGCAAGAATGAATTTATATGGATGTAATTCTAGAGAACTATGGCTCTGCAAAGTTTTTCTGTATTTATTTTCCAATAATGCATGTTATAGAGGAAACTTGCCGGAAAATATGGCTTCAACTGCGACGATCCTATGCCAATGAGAAACGACAGCAAAAGCAGAATAGTGGTACACGAACAACACGAAATTGTAAATATCGACGATATTTTGATGCAATGAAATTTCTTGATGGTGTCATGGAAGAGGAGTTTGCTCGGTATGTTTGCATATCATTGTTTAAAGCAGTACGTTTTGTAGATATTTAAAAATTTTGACTTCTTTAAATAAATGTTTTGTTAGAATCCGAGAAATAATTATAGCGCAGCTTCATGATGAAACGTTGGATATAATGCGCATTTTCTGTTGAGGATGTTTTGAATCTTGTAATATTTTTCACTTTTCTTTATAAACAAATTTTAGGAAGAATACTGTTCTTATAATGGTATTTTGTTTTATGCAATTGGAAAAAAGATTTATTATGGGTAAAAAAGATTTCAACTTGAGTTTGTCGTTATATCTGAAAAAAAAAACAGATATGGAATCTTTACTGTAATTGTTATGCGTTTTCAAATATATGTATTTTCTTTGTTTTCAGTGACAGTTTTTTCATATCAGAGCCAGAAGGTGGAAAATCTTGTAGTAATAGTCCTGCTCCAGATCCGGGGGTTTCCAGAAAGGACATTATTGACAACATTCGGAAATCCGGAGGTAGTTTTTACTGCGTTTTCCATTAAGTTTTGCACGTAAAGTATTGCGCTAATCAATTCATACACATACATACAAAAGCAGTAATAAGTTAGGAAATTACTCTTATCATTAATTTCATATGGTTTTTTAGACTTCCGTAAGGAAGTTTCTGTCGAAAGTGATGTTAATACTTCGAAGGTGATTGATACTATTGCTTTACTTGCGCATCAATTACAAGGTCAGGGAAATGAACCACCGGTTGAGGTAGCAGAACCAATGCAACTACTACAGTCAGCGCTACCGCCAAAGCCAACAAAAACAAGAGAATCCTCTGTTAGTGATGTCGCGGTACCCACTGAACAGCAGTTTTACCAGCAGTTGCAAACCTGCTTTTTTATGCTAACACCTGAAAAACAAGCGATTTTACAGCGCGATGTCATGAAATTTGCATTCAGGCGAACGAATCAGTTGATGGATGATGCCGGTTTCTAGTATGACTCTTACTGGTGTTATCATTACTTTTGGTTTACAGTTTAATCCGATATCAACATCTGGATTTAGTCTCGAACAATTTATACTCTAACTTATGACTTTTATGGATCCACCATGCTGCAAACCATTATTTTGGTCAGCTTGCAGCTGCAAATTCATAGAGTATTTAGATCGAAGAAAATAATATCCTAACATTTTGACTGTTTTCATACTAAAAACGTACCACATCTCTGTATTATTAGTATCATAATGTATCACATTTAATATTACGTCAGTTTAGCAGCTTGAATAACATCATTTTTTAGAACTATTTTCAACTTACCTAACCTAACCTCTTCTGCTATGTATAGTACAAAAAACCCGATTGCATTCCTAATACCTATATATGGTTTTGGTTTTCTGATAGAATGTTTGCGGATGCAGACATTTCTTCCTTGCTTGTTCAAAAAAACGAAGTATTAGATCCTCCAATATGAATAATCATTTAGCATTCCAGAAAAATATGATTACAGAATGAAAATTAAAGAGAAACACGACATTCCAAGAATTTTTGATATTTCTTCACAAAATATATTACATTCATTTCTTTGTCATTTTACTTCTTGCGGCATTTATTGTGATGATACGTCGATTAATTCAATTAATTAATGTTTTATCAGCAATTCATATTTACTTTAATTTGAGATATTAATGTATTGAATATTTTCAATATATTGTAAGAAAGATTAGCATAACTCTACCAATACCAAAATTACTGAGATGCCTAACTGTAGATGACAAAAGGATAATATATCATTGACAGAAGTATTTTAAACTGTTTTAAATTAAACATTCATTTCAAAATGTTTTTACTATAACATTGAATTTTCTCTGTGTATTTGTGTATATAAAAAAGAAGTAAAAATTTTTTTGGAATTTTCTTGAAAGTTTCGCCATCATATATTTGTGTTTTAGATGGATTTGAGTTTCATAGCGAAAAGCTATGATGTTGTTCATTTGAAAATGAATTCAGAATTGCAGCAATAGTTATTATACCTCAAAAGCTTGAATGATATCCGAAGCAGTAAGCTACAGAGTTAATCCATCCATGCAAAACTATGTTGTGATATTTCTTTCAGGATTCCTTAATAATGGAATTAACGAAGGTTTTAAAGTTAAAACCCTGTGGGAACTATGATTTGACCCTCTGAAAGGGGGTCAAAAAAAGTGTAGGTTAATTTTGTATCGGTTACGAAGGATTGCTTTGAAGATTGCTCATCAATCTAAAAAAAAATCGCAAACTATACCGAATTGATTATTAAAGCATAAAAATGAAAAAATAGCCAAATGAGTTAGGTAATTTTGTTCTCATCCGGTAGCATTTTGGATCTTATTACCAGAGGAAATCTAACCGAGTTGGTTGATCATGATTCGATTACAAAGAAATGAATTCGGAAATGGTAAGACAAGATGAGTGGGTTGAGTAGTTTTGTATTTTTCGTCATGAATATCAAAATTTGATAATATATGATAATTTGGCAAAAGTCGCGAACTAAAGCGAATGCAGCATATTGATGGATCTCTGATATATTGCTTCTTAGTAGTAGGATGGACTGTTATTTATCAGTAAAAATCTTGAAATTTCGTTTCAGATTCCCTGTCGAAATTCGAACAGGAAATTACATGGAGTGAAAAAAAAAGTGATTACTGCAGGGAATTTAATTAACTATTCGTTCAGAATTTCCAGCAGTACTTTTTTTTTTGGGAAATTGAAGTCATATTTTTTTCAATTAATTGTTACAAATTAATTTCTATTTTGAATATTTCTCATTCATTCATTATCATCATCAAATCCTTCCTGTTTGTGCATGTTGTTGCCCTTAGAAGCAAGTTACTTGAAGGGTAACTTGCCAAAAAATGACAGAACGAATCACCATCATCTGAACTATCTTCAACAAACTCTTCGCCGAATAATTCGATAATGACGCATTATAAATATGTTTAAGCTTTTCCTTATATTTTTCGATTTTAATCAAAGAAAAAAAAAACAGTCCATCAATAATAGTTATGAATAGTGCAATTAGTCGGAAGGTAATTTTAGTCGAACTTTGGAATATTTGAAATATTCATATATTCACTACTTGTACTTCATGTAATTAATAGTAGGATAAAGTTAATTAATAAATTAGCTCTGGAATGGATACATTAAATTCTCATCATTGTATAACCTTTTTTGGTGATCCTTTATTCTTTGGATCTCTGAATTTTAACAATCATGCAAATTTTGGAAATTTCTATTCAAGTTAGAATTTGGAATTCTACCTATGAACTCTACCTACCTACGTAATAATATACTATGGAATGCTATATCATAATGTGTAATATTACCTATGTAATAATATTATATAATAACCTATCTATTTACGTAACCTATATATATAATCTATAAAATATACCTATACATATATACCTATGCATATATGTAAGAATCTATCTACCTATGTATACTATATATATATGTAATAATATGCATCTATGTAATAATATGTAATAGTTTTAGTAAAATTGAAAAATTAAAAAAGAAATTGAATATTACGATAATGAAAAGAAATGTAGAAGATCAGAACTGAATAATTAATGATTCGGAATTATGTGATTCGGATCACTGAATACATCATAAACGGTATCATCGGTATCATTCGTTTTTTGACAGCTATCAATCTATTAGCATTTTATGTGATCCGGATCATGAATGCCTGAACGATATTACTGATATTTTTTTTCCATTTTTTTGATAGCTATCACTCTATTAGCATTCTTTCACTAACATTATAGCATATCTTCCAAATATAATTTTGCTATTTGGTAATCGAATGCATCATTGTATGCAATTATATTTATTGTGCATTTAAAAAAAGCAAACTTCGTACACTTATAACTATTAACTATTTCTGCTATTTCTTCGGTAAACATTCTGTCTTCTCGAGTTATTTACAAAATTTCCTATCTTCTTCTCTTCTATTATTCTCGATTACTTTCTCATTTTGTGGCATATTTGTTCTCAGATAAAATAGTATTACTATACTGCTAAAGCATACTGTTACTGCCAAATACTATTTACTACTAAAGCAATTCATTCATCCTACAAATAAACAAGCCAAAAGAATAAATATATTAAAAAGATGAAAAAATAAAAAAAGAATGTAACAAAATTAAATAAACAAAAATGAAAAAATCATTTTTAATCATTCCATAAATAAATAAGCCAAAGCTATATTAATTACAATCATAATAAGACTAAATATACTTATCTTTTTTCCCTCTTTCCTTTTCTCCCTTTATCTCTCTCTCCTTTTTTTCCTGCTATCTTTCTCTCTTCCTCCCCCTCTCTCTCTATATATATATATATATATGGATGTAATAATGACTAATAGGCATTAAAAATAAAAAAGTTTTTCTAGTTTTTAAGAAAATTTCACATTTTTTTTCAAAAATATTCCATTCAAATTTTTGATCATTTTTTAAAGATCCATGAAAAACAACAATTAATTAAAAATTTCTTAGCAATAAATTAATTTTGGGGTTTTGTTACAGGAACGAAAAATTAATTTGTCATCTTTTACAGAAATAAATTAATTTGGAACATTTTTTTTTGCCTTTTACAAATTTTTACATTCATATATTATCAAGAATAAATTATTTTTTTGAGTGTTTTTTTTCGAGAAATGAAATAATAAAATACAATAATGATGGCAAAGTTTATCATCTCTCAGATCATTATATCACTCTCTGAAGATTCTCAGAAAACTTTTTTTTATCATTTTTTCGTTTATAATAGCCACTTTGTTTTGCTTTTAATAACAAATTAGAACGAATGGAAAATCAAAAAGCATCACACAAGAAACACAATCACAAATATACATTTACATATACATATACATATATTTACATGCACACATGCACATACACATACACACACACACACACACACACACATACATACATACATACATACACAGACATATATGAGTTTAAATTTTTGCTAGATGATAAAGTTAAATAAAGGAAAGTTGTAATATTTACGGAAATACCGAATTCAATCTGGATTTAATGATCTGCATAATAATTATGAATCGATAAAATTTTAAATATCACATAATTCGATTTAATTTAAAACTTAACTGAAATGGAGATAGTTAATGTGCTGTAAATTAAAATATATACTTAAATACATACAAGTATTTTTTGATTGTTTCAGTTCTAACATATAATGTTTATAACACATCTGTGTCAGTTTGTATTTTGGGTGCTTTCCTTTTTTCTGTAGCAATTTTTAAATCTAAAAGACAATTAATCACTATCATCATATCTAATTTTCTACTAGGCTCATTTAACATATGTACATATTAATTTGCCACCAGAATTTTATCATCAATTGATTACGATAAATTCTTTCTAAATTTATTTCAAGTTAGTATTGCGATAAATTTTTAATTAAATTCGAAATACCTTTGTGTGTTAAAAATTACCATCTAATAAGGAATTCACTTTTTTTTTTGTCAAATTTATTCATCCCTTGTTAAAGAAACTATAAAATTACTTGTGGTATAAATTTTATATAATCAAAAACTGGATTATTATTGGTGTCATGAATAACATGATATCGATATGGTAATGATAACGGTGACAACAACAATGTTGTCCGTTTTATGATCTGTCAAATTTTATATATTTAAGAAATATATTAATATTAGTGTCGTGAGCAACATGATATAGATATGTTAACAATGATAACAGTGATATCCACTCGTTTTCAGATTTCCTTCTTATTGTTGCCGGATTTCGTTTATTTAATTATAATTTATGAATTCCTCTTTTTTCATGTCAACAATTAGAAATATTAATCATATAAATTCGGCAACCTTTTAATACATTGCTGTCTATTAACTTCGAAAATAATTGAATTTAAGTTTTTAGTTCTAAATAAATTATATACTCATTATCATTCGGTAAACAAGGGAAAAAATGGGCAATTTGAGAGGCATTTATCAAAATGAAATACAGACGATGCAATTTAGTTGTTATCAGTTAATTAATTTATACAATAAAATGATTTTTAAAATTACAATTTACTGCCAATATTTTATTTTTTTCAAAATATTACTTTCCCTTCCTTCTCCTTTCGCCCCTTTTAGCGCTGCTACAATTGAAATTAGATTATTATCAGTTGACAGGTCATCCATTCAAGAGACAGACACTCCTATCGGAATTTACGACCTGAGGATCTCGCTGTCACCGTTCATGCTTGCTAGGTGTTGACAGATGAACTTCTGAAGTAATGAAATTAGATTAGTATCAGTTGGCAGGTCATCCATTCTGCTATGTCATCACCCATTCAAGGGACGACAATCCTATCAAAACTTACGACCTGAGAATTTCGTTGTCACTGTACATGCTTGCTAGGCCTTGACAGATGAAGTTCTGGAGTAAAAAATTAGGGACACAGTTCCGCGTACACTGCACACCTCACTTGAGAAAATCTCTGCGTAGGCTTAATGAATTGATTCAGCACGGAAATAATCCTTCAAAATCTTCGTTCGTAAAGGCAGCTACGACGACAATTATCAGTATTATATCAGAGCAGTATCACTGTGTCACATTGTAACAATTTTCGGGCAATTATTTCCTTATATTATCATAATTTTCTGGGCAACATTGTATTCTAATCATCTGAATATTATTTGCCTGTTTTATTATCAATAAACGGAATTTTCATTTTTTTTCTTTCTCTCTCTTGCTTTTATTTGTTATTGGAAACATTAACATAATTTAATTCTAAAAAAAAGGAAAAAATGTAAAGGAAAAATATAAAATAATAAATAAATTCATCCAATTCAGATCCTTGGAAGAAATACTCACCGAAATCATATTCGTTAAGGTAATTTTATTCAAAAAATTTCCAGGAAAGTTTCCAGAAAATTTTGCTCTTTTTCTAAATTATTAATTTTTTCTTTTTCTTCAGAAAATATTTTTAAAACAAAATTCATACAATAACATTGAGTGAAATATTCGTAAAAATTTTATAATTTCATAGTTGCAAAACAATTTGCGCAATAATTGCCATTTAGCGCCCAAAAAACATTTTTGCCTTATGAATTAATATTGCATGAATAAGACTGAATTGAAGTATAGGCCCAATTAGTTTTATTCGTTTTAGGAATTCATTTCCAATAGAAAATTGAAAAGCTGCAAAAACAAAAAACTTTCACATTTTGCATTATATTTATATTTGTATTTGCATTATATTGTATATTGTATATTTTATTTTTATTCAGTTATTTTTCTTTTGAGTAATCGATTTCTTTGCTATTATTTTTATTATTATTATAATTAAACGAATATTTTTCATTATACTGTAGTTGAGTAATCGGTTTCTTTGCTGATATTCTTTTTTATTATAATAAAACGAATTATTTCGCATATTATATTGTTAAAAAAAGGGAAAGTTTTGAAGAATTAATTTTTTTCATTATAAATAATGAAGAAATGAATTACTCAAAAAGTCAAAAAATTAATTTTTACATAATTTTTTGATTTAAATTTTTGGTGATTTTTGAAGTGAACGATTTATTAAATATGTTTTAAAAAAGGAAGAAAAAATAAACAAACAAGATCTTATCAAGTACAAAAGTGTAAGGTTGAGGTGTAAAATTTGTTTCATGGATGTTTTATGGATATTTCGTTTCATTTTTTTGTGAGCTTTATTAATGAAAAATTTCTAGAATAAGGAAGAGGAAATGGAGCAAGATGAATAGGGGAGTGGGGAGAAAGGGTGGGGAAAAGTTGTTAAATGAGGAGGGAACAAAAGAATAAGGTTTCATTTCAAAAAATCCCTTTGAAATTTTGGTCCCATTTCGAAAAATTTCTTTAATATTTGAATTTGGAAGTTTTTGAATTGAAATATTTGAAAAAACTTGAACTGAGAGAATTTAAGGAAGAAATTTTTCTATTTGGAAAAAAAAGTATTTTTGGAAAATTTTCGGTTTTAATAAAACTTTTTTTTTTAATAACAATAAAATTAACAATTTATCCATTTATTTAATATGTTATCAATTGACAATACACTTTCACCATATCACTGCTATTGTTAATAATCATGAATCAATCATCCCTTTTGTTTCATCGTGTTATCCAATGGCAAGTAATAATAATACGATATCATTACAATTAATTAATTAATTTTTCCAGCAAATAGCATATGCTTTTATCAACTCTTACTTATATGATAGGAAAAGAAATTCAAGAAAGGAAAAAAGAAACAATACACTGCTATTAATTCAGTTCCACTTGTTTTCATCACAAGCAAATGATTAATATTGATCACTGAATGAAAAAACAAAAGAAAAAAAGAAACCAACGGTGGTTTTTGTTGTTTTTCTGTATTATCATTACTCCCCTAAATGCCATTAATTTCTCATACAATTTTATTTTTAAACCCATAAAAGAAATAAAAAAAAAAAACGAACAAAATTTATTGACATCCCAGAATGATTTTTTAAAAAAACATTTCTTAAAAAAGATTTTTTCATTTTCTTTTATTTTCTCAATTTCCAACAATTTCCCATTTACTAATACAATACATTCATCTTTTAGTAAAAACCTTTTTTTCTTTTTTTTTCAAAACATACGAAAGTTTAACAAATTTATTTTTTGACGCCATATATTTCAAAATTGAACTAAATTTCTGCAGTACTACAAAATGGTGGGTATTGAAATCAATTGTCAGTAATATTTAATTGAACTACCAATACTTGACAAATGTTACTGTCAATATTTGCAGTATTTTTAAAATTATAACAGAGGGAAATGAAAAATTGACGGTTTTAGCAAATTTTAATTTGTCATTTGTCAATTTTAAATAAATTATTATTTTTCTTTTTCTATCTATTTGTTTTCATTCAATTTTTGTCATTAAAAAACAATCTTTGCTCGTGCTTTTTTTTCCTCGCTTTAATTTTATTTTTTATTTCTACGCGCCAAGAAATTGATGGAACTATTCATGTACTCTTTGAATATTTATGTATTCTTTGAATATTCATGTATTCTTTAAACATTCGTGTATTCTTTGAATTCCATTTAAAAGTTTTTAATTTTTCAAATAAATTTTCAAAAGAGTTTATCACCTTTGTCAGTCATAATTTAATAATTACAGTAATAGAAAGTATAAGTAAATATTAAAATAATTCAGATGACATTTTTTTAAATAAGCATTTTGTTACATTTCTGTAATTTAATGATATATATAAACAGATGCCATGTGTCACACACATCGCTTGTTACCTTTTAATCAACCGTCATCTTAAATTGATAATAATAACGATGTCAGTTAGTGAGAAGTAATTTCTGATGGTGGTATGGTAATGAACAATGTAGGTGCATTGACCTTCAATAATTTTACCTTTAAACTAAAAATTGTTGTTACCAACATCATCGTCATCTTTATCGTCATCATCTTCATCTTCAATGATAAATTGATGACGTGTTTTGTTATTGAAATGATAGAACATTACTGGACAGGTGAAACTATCATTATCACCAAACCATCACCAACTTTAATGGGTAGTTCGCAAACAGAACTTCAAATCAAACAGTTTCTAATTGGATAACAAACGAATAATTTAATCGAAATCATTTTTTTTATTTCAAATTCATTTTCGTTTTAATTAATTTAAGAAATTTTATTAAGAATTTTATTTTAAAATTTTATTGTTTTTTTTGATTTTTTAATCAATTTTTATATTTCATCATTTTTTTTTCATTTGTTTACGTAATAATAAAAATTTACTTTCTTAACTTCATAATGTATGTGATTTTTTAATCTTTAATTGCATCAATTGTTAATTAGCAATGACTGTGTTTTTTTTTTCATAAATTCGACAATAATAATAATGATTATCATTGAATGGATAAAAATGATTTTTTTGGCACTCAAAAAATAATATTTGCAACATTTCCTACTAAATTAATATTTTGATTTATAAATACCTATTCCTACCAAATTATTAGTTCATTTTCGAAATATCATCGGTAATTTCAAAAGCAAATCAGTTGTTCAAAATTGGCAATCTCGATCACAGTATTGTAATAAATTTAAAGAAGTAGAAGTTTTGAGAAAATGTTTCTGTCATAAATTTTTGGAGGAAAGGACATTAAATCGAAAATAAGTTAATCTATCAAAGAAAATTTATTGAAAATAATGGTTTCGAATTTGACCTATCGTATTTGACCTTTAAAATGCTAGCCACTGCACAGAATTTAATTCAAAAAGAAGTGCTTGTTTTTTTTTTTGCTTTTTATTTTCTGATACAGCAGTCAAAGGTAATTTTAGCTAAGTATTATAAGTTTTTTTTTTTTGTTTCACTTACAAAATTTATCACTAAAATTACTTTACAAAGCAACGCTTGATAGTGCATCAATTTTCAACTTTCTAATTCTTTGCAGTGATAATTTATTTAATAATCTTAAACTTCAAATTTTCCTCTTTTTTTTCAAATTCAAATTTAACCTTCATTTCCTATGGTCAATTCATTTTATTATTTTTCCAGATATAAGTGACTGCAATATTAAAATTAGGGATAATTGGTGACAATTAGTACCTACTAATGGAATAATATGTACAAAAAATTTTATCACAACAACTCATCACTAATTAGACATTTTAGTTGTTTCACTCCTAGTATTGATATGTAGATTATCTAATGATCTTTTATTGCATCTTTGAAATTTTATTATTTCTTTTCCTAATTTGATTCAAGTGTTCGCCAATATTACCTCCTTTTCTTTTTGTCTGAAAATTTATCAATTTCAAAGATTTGGCAATTTTTGAAAAAACAATTACTGTATGACTAAGCAATTATTCTATTAATAAGCATTTACTGTATTCAATCACTGTGCTAAAATTTTCTGCAAAACATCCGATCGAATGATTAATATCAGTAAGCAAATAATAAAATGATAAAAGAAAAAAAAACTTATATCATATTAATTATTTGTAAATCATCCTACTGCAAAAACTTCTAATGGGAATATTGCTTAGCTAACATTAACATTGATACGGGCCCTATAATTAATTAACTAGCAATTTATATTTCTAAGCTTATCATTATTTTTTTCATTCATATTTTGCATATTAATTAGCTCAAAAAAAATAAGTAACGAGAGGAAATTTTTCACTTAATATATTTATAAATAATTTGAAAATTTGTTTTTTTTTTTTTTAAATTCCCGTTTGACAATTTCATTCGTTTATAATAAAATCATCTTAAAATTACCATATTTATATTCAGAATAACTTTGTAATTGATTATTAAAATTATTCAATCATCAATGTTTGTCATTCATCTTTTACCAGTGTCGGAAAATCAGATGCAAATAATAACAGGATGGCTATCAATTATTATCGTAACAATAATTTACTGCTATTGTAATAGCTACTATTACTATTGTTTTTATTACTACTATTACAGTTATTATTATCAATATTAATATTGCCATTATTATTAACTATTAGTAATAATATTGTTAATTCTATTATTACTATTGTTATATTATATTGTTGTTATTGCTATTTTATCACTTTATTGTTAGATACGAGTTATCATTATTACTGTTACTAACATCAATGTTATTATTATTATTATTACACTGGTTATCATTATCTTATTATCATTGACACCGTTATTGTCATTATTCTTGTCATTATCGTTATTATTATTTTTCATTTATCTCTGCACATTCAACAGTGAATTTGTTGAATTTAAAATTACTCTGTTTATTTCAATATAATCAAATCATTTACTAATCAGTTTATTACTGAAAAAACTGATAATGAGCATTTTATAAACCATCGTCTTTATCATGCCTGTACGATAAGTAATTCTTATCACCACAGAAATCAGTTGATATCTTATTGTCACTTATTATTGAATGATAATCAACTTTTGCTTTGAGCATGAGTATTTGTAAGTGTAAATTAAAGTATAAGGATTGACAGAACTAAAATTACTGAAATACTTAATATTAAAATTTAATTGTTGTAAATTCTAATTAAGTTTGCTGTTTACAGTTGTTTCACAATTAACCATAAGTCCGCAAGTTGATGATATTGCCCGGAAATTAATTTTGATTGAATTTTTTGAATCGATAAGCAGAAATTTATTTAGTTCAGTTATTATCAACTTGAATTGTGTTTCAGCTATTTCAGACTTTAATTATTCTATAATGAGTTTTGATATAATGAAGGAACTTTTAATAAATAAATAATTCAAATCTTTTTTTTTTGCACCCTTTTCATAGTACTTATATGCTAATTCAATATGCTTATTTCAGCCAATTAATAAGAACATCTATTTTTCGGCTAAACTCATATATATTTCAGTGATTGACTTCATTAAATCGATATTTGAATAAATTACAACGACAAAATTAAGTAAACAATTAAAATAATAATAAAACAAATTGACAGAAAAGAATATTTAAAATGAAATGAAAAAATTTTTGGCAATTTTTGCACAAAAATGAAATTAATCTTTTTTTAAATTGAAATATGATTTCATATAAATAACATAAATATATATATATATATATATATTTACACTTTTCCTCTCTTATATATATATATATATTTATTTATTTATTTATGTAGTTATTCATCTACCAAATATTTTATACCAAATTTTATTCGATTTTTAAAATTTTTCATCTTTTTCACACTTTTCCTCTCTCTCTCTCCCTCTTCCCTTTGTCTTCTCTCTATCATCTATAAATAAATATAATTGAAAATTTGATAAACAAAGGTGATAAGAATGGTAAAAGGAAATGATAATATGACATTGCTGAAAAATTTGACTATTTCCATTACTTTTCTCCGTTATAATGCTTTTTTTCCCTGACCCTCGCTCTTTCTTTCTTTCTCTCTCTCCCTCTCTCTCACACTCCTTTTCTGTTACAATTGAACAGTAATAACAAATTATTCTAACATAAAAATGACCTAATTAAAAGAAAATCGAGAATACTATTGGGATCATATATACTAATCGAAGAATTTATAAATGACAATGGAAAATATTTCATATTCTCCAATTCTAAATTTATATATCATAATACAAGGAATTAATTACTAATTCATCAATTAGTTTTTTTCTATTAATTAAAATTTTTTTTTTCATTTTTTATTTTTTCCTTCTTTTCCTAACTTTCTTCCTTTTTTTCTTAAAAATTTTTTCCACTTTTCATTTTATTTTAACATTTTTTTTTTAACTGAATTACCGGAATTAATATAAAATAATTAATTGATTATAAAATGCTTATCCACTCTCTTTTATTATTTTTTATCGCTTTATAAATGCATTTCTATGTTTCTGCATGTGTTTGTCTGTGTGTGTCTGTATGCGTGTTTAGTTTTTTTGATATATCCTTAAATGAGAATTTATTTTCAAATTCTTTTAATTTGTAAATTAATGAATTTGTTTAATTAATGAATTCATTTATTGTGAAATTTTGAAATGAAAAATTTTCTGTTATTTTTTTTAGTAAGCTCTTATTTAAATTCTTAAAAATTTTTGTTTTTATTTTTTTTTTCTATTTAATAAATTATTTTCAAATAAATTTGTTTTTTGGAAACGAGTCTACTAAACATTTGGGTAATTTTTTTTAATGGAGTTTGCGAAATTTTTGAATAATTTTAAAATTTGCAAAAAAAAAATTATTAACCACTATAGATTTGAATAGATAATGTTAAAAAAAAGAAATAATTCTGATTTTTTTTAGTTTAAAATTTAGTAATTCCAGTAAGTAACCCATTAAGTAATTCGGTATTACAACTTTTTATGAATTGGTTTGCAAAAGTTATTAGTTAATAACTTAATAATTAATTTCATTCATATCGAAATTCAATAATTCAATACCCGTTTTAATCACTGATTTTCTTTGTGAAAAAAAAAAACTAATTTATTGTTCATCCAACAACGACAACAAAACAACGACAATAACGACAGCGACAAACAATAACGACAATAATGACATTTCTCAATTTTGATAATTTACAAAATTAATTAATAAATGAACATTTTGGGAAAAAAATTATATTTACAAAATGTGAATTTTCATCACTAAGAGCAAGCATTAACATTCAATTGGATAATGTCAAAAATTGAATTAATTTATCATTTATGCCCTCAATATAGGTCAATTATTATACATGGAAAGAATTTTGTGCATTCAGTTTGACAAATTTGAAAAATTTGTTAATTTCAATTTTAAAAAATGTTAAAAATAAAATTTAACTGGGATTTTTGTTAACTGTTAATTGTAATGGATTCCGGTTGATTGAATTTATGAAATTTTTAAGTGAACTGATTAAGCATTAACGTTATATTGATAGAATTATCCCTCTTTCTTCTCATTTTCCGACAATCACTTCACCTTAAAATTAAATTAAATAATTTAATTTTAGATTATAGACAGAGAGAGAAAAAAGGAAGAGAATGCCACTGGATGAAATAATTACTGGAAATATGAATTATTTGTCATCCATGAAAGACAGGAAGACAATTGCTGATGAAAGCAATGAAAAAAATGAAACTAACATTTCCGCTGCTACTTCACGTCACGTAACGTTTAATTGCTTTTCATTTGGTTTTTTTTTTTTTTTTTTTTTTTCATTATGTTATTAATTAGTTACTGTACTACTGATTAATTAATTAAAGACAATATTTTATTTCTGAAAAAAAGAAAGTGAAGTAATGAAAGATGTAGAGAAATTTAAATCAGTAAATTTGAATTAATCATTTCAATTATAATTCCATTCATTATTTCTATATTTTTTTTAATAATATTTTTATTTTAAGGTTTAATTAAATATTTGTTAGCATAAATTATTAATTCTTAATTAATTGTCAATTATTGTTTCATTCATTGTTATTTTTTTTTTTATATAAATACACAAAAGGATCAGGCAATGAATGCAAAGTGTTTGTTTTAAGTTTTAACTTAGAAACATAAATACTTAAATACCATTTATAAAGACTAACGGCATCGTTTGCTTTACTTTGCTTTTATGAATCCTATCCATTGTTTTGGTGGGTTTTTAAAGTGAATAATTCCAAATTCTGTTTAATTTTTTTCTCTTATAAATATTCGTTATTTTATTTCTTATTAAAATCACTTCAATTTAATTGATTTATAATTTTGAATGCATTCAAGTATCACATAGCTGTTAATCAATAATTGATATGCTTGAATTGATAAGCTCAGTGTGATATGCATATTTTTTTTTTAATACAATTTTAAAAGATTTACCTAAAATTTCTTAAAGCCTATTCAGATCAAGATTTAATTATAATTAATGAGTAAGGTTAATAAATTAAAATGCTATAAACGATTTTCATCAATCAATTTCTGAAATTATCGTACATAAAGTATGGAAATCATCTCCATCTTTATCTATCATAATTTATACAACATCTGCTAAATGATATCTTAATACTGAAGAAGTGAATGAATTAAATTAATTTATGATACATTTATTTAATAAGCGTGTATGATGTTTCCTTTTTACTTTTAAGTAATATTTGAAAAAAAATTTCGTTTAAAATTTTTGAAAACTAAAAGCATACGATTTTATTTCTATTTTCAGTTTTTTTTTTTTTTTATTCAAAAAAGTATTTTAATTTTACCGATTTCCTTTTTTAAAGAACATTTTTCCTTTTTTAAATTGCATGAAACTTTTAATTAAATGCAACTAAAAAATTTACATTTAATTTCTTAAATAATTCATTTCTTAAGTAATTTAAAAATGACAATTAATACGCTATACTAGTTTTTCAAAAAAAAAGTTACGGGATGTTTTTTTTTTTTTTTGAAAATTCTTGAAATTAATTTGGATTTGAAAATGTGTAAAAATTTTTTTCAAATTACAAAATTTGTTTAAAAAATATATATTCCTGCGAAATATTTTTTTATTTTATATTTCAGAATTATTTGTTTAATCAAAATTCTTATATATTTTATGAAGTTTTTCTTTTTTTTTTTTTTTAAATTTTTTCTTTAACATTTTAATGATTCTAACATAGTGCACTCTATTTATCAATCAGTCAATAATCAATACTCGTATGCAAAATTATAAAATAGGATACGGTAATTGAGAAGAAAAAGCATTTTCAATAATGGTATGCTTAGGGGAAAACACCTGAAATGATTTATCACTGTGACTATTGCAACTTATCATTTATCATGGAATTTTGAAAGTATCTTTCATTATCACTATTATCATCATTTATCAGTTTATTTCAAATCCTTTGTCCTTGCTTTTCTGTACTTGCAAATATTTCGCAAAATTTTATTGGCACATAAATTTTCGATAATAAAATTTTTGCTCGCATGGTTAATTATAAAAGCATTTTGTCAAATTTTAGCAAGTAAATTCGATGATAATTAGATTAAAAATTCGGGACACTTTTAAATCAGTTTGAAAATTCAAAATGATTTTGATAAGTCATTTCATGACCTGAATTATTGACGAAATTAAAAAGAGGCGCCGGCTGGTCATTCATTCATTCATTTGGGGTTATGAGAAGGAGAACTGTTGGAAGTAAGGAGTAGGAATGAGGAGGAGGAGGAGAAGGAAAAAAGATGCAGAGAATTACAGAGGGACTTAGAGTAGATAATAGAGGGCAAAAGAAGAAGAAGACAATGGGATAGAAAAGATAGTGTTAGTAATGAATGAATAGAAATTGAAAAAAAAAAACTTCATGGATTTTTTTGTTTTACAAATTTCAATTAAAGATTAATTTGTGAAAGATCCAATTTTTTTTTCTTCTTTTTTTCTTTTGTCTTTTTTTTTTTTTGTCTTTGCACGTCATTTTTGTAATTGAAATTTTTGCTCAAATTTTAATTTTTTTTCCACAAAATTATTGAAATTACTTTTCTTCAAAATTTGTCAAAAATTTTTGTTACAAAATAACGTTTTTTTTTGTTTGTTTTAAGGTTTTTTTTTTTGAAAGAAATTTTTTGAAAATTATTTTATAAAAAAAACGAAAAAAGAAGAAAAAAATAAAGATAAAGAGAAAGATGAGGAATAATTATAGTTAAAGCTTACAAAAAAGAGAAGCATGAACAGATAATAAATGTAAATGATAAAAAAAGAAAAGATAAGAAAAGAAAAATAACAAGTAAAAAGATGAAAATGAAAAATGATCAGAAAATTAGAATTTGAAATGGAATATTCGAAATAAATCAATATGGCTTAAAATTTTCACAAACATTTCAAATCATTTCAATATGTCCTCAAGCAAGATTTATGTCATTTTAAAATTTCGAATCAAATAAATTTTTTGAAAAAATGAAAGTTTAATGCAATTTTCAATTCACACTGAAACAATATGTGCTGAAAATGAAAATGTGAAAAAATTTCTTGAAATAGCGAATGTATTGAATAAGTTGACAAATTTTTGAGGGATAACATAAAATTAAGAAATTGGCAAATTTTTTGAGGAATGACGAAAAACTGAGAATTTGTGTCAGAAAAGCAATAAAATTCCAAAGGCTGGGAGGAGGATGTAAGAAGCAAAATGATAAAGTTATTAATGTGGTGACATTATTATTTTTTTTTGCGAATGATATTTCATTTTCTTGAGTTATTTTGTTGCATTGAAATTTCTTTAAGTTCCGGACGAAGTTCCGATTTTTTTAGATGTAGCTAGATTTTGAAAAATTCTTAAATTTCGCTAAAAGAAATTAGGTCGTCCTTAAATTCCTCACAATTGTTTTTTAAAAGTTAAATTCAGCAATGATGTTAGTTCTTCCAATGGATTTCTCAAATTCTTTCGGATTTTTTGTCTTAGCAATTAAATTTGAAATTACTGTTAACCAAGGACTCTTTATTATAACAATTAAATTTGAGATTACTGTTAACCAATTAACATAGTTTGCCTATTCTGATTATAATTACTTTAAAAAAAAAATGAAAAAAATAAAGTAATATCATAATTCTATCAATTCTTAACTTTAAAATATTTGCCTTTTAAAATTACTAGTAATTAATAATCAAAGTTAATCTATACTTAATCATGGCATTTATACCAATTTTTATTAGCATATTATGTTTCAAGTATTATGATCGAATATCATTTAAATTCTTCGATTTCTTTTTTTTGCTTTTATTTCTTTTTTCCAAATTGAAAAGGTAAAATTTAAATTCAATGTATCAATGTTCAAGAAATGTAGCAATGAATTAATTGGGGGATTTGCAGCATCTTAAATTGTTGCTGAATTTATTTCAAGGTCAGTCAAATGTCAAATTAGTATGTGTGGTTTGATTTGACGAATTTTGTAACTGGCAAATGGAAATTGATAAAGTGATGAAATTTTTCGAAATTTTCGAAACCGTGATAATTGCATTTATTATTAATGTTGAAATTTAAACTGAATGCGAGTTATTGAATCAGAAATTTATTTCAATGTATCAGTTAATAAAATAATAAAATTCTATCGCCCATTTTTTGTTTATTATATAAAAACACAACTTACTATTATTAAGATAATACTATTATCATTGTTAATTATTACGTTATTATCGTCATTATTAAATTTTGTCGTCCACTTCTTGCTTTATATAGAAAGACAATATTACTGTTATTGTTAGTTACTATTAATATGTCATTATCATTGTTATTACTTTTGCTTTTTGCAATAGAAATTATGAATTGATTAAAAATTTTCTGCTAAAATTAACGAAATTTTAAAAATTACAAATTCACCTATTCACCTAATTATTTGTTGTTATTATCAATGTTAATTTGTTTATATATTATCGTAATCATCATTATTAATTTTATTGTTCATGAAAAAAGGTTTTTCCTGATAAAATTACTGTAAGATTGAATATATGAATTCTGAGATCTCAGATTGATTTTCTTGCGAATAACTGAAGCAGTACGAGATTTTTACAGAAAATTTTGCATTTTTGCATTTTAAATAAAACTTTTTTATTCAAACAAATTCTGAAAAAAAAATTTTAATTTTTTATTAATAATTTTGCTATGATAGATTAATGTTATATTTTGATAGCAAAGTTTTTTTTTTTTTTTTTGAAGTAACATTTTTTTCAAAATCACTTTTTTTGATATAGTAACATGTGATCTGTCATCATATATCATGAATGCACTGAGGACAGTAGCAATACAATTAACATTTGACCGGCATTGACCCTATGATAAAGTTTAATCATACCGATCATCGCTTTTTTTTGCCTATTCATTCTGAATGATTGAAATGTTATATTTTCCAAACTTAAGGGATTATATTTTTTAAAATGTTCCATTTTTTATTTTAGAAAAAGTGTTATGCGATAGTTTAAAACTCCATTTTGACATAGAAACCATTTTTAGTCAAATTAAATTTAATAAAGTGGACAGAAAAAAAAGAAAGAAAGAATTTATTTCTTCACTGAGAATTCTTAAAATTAAAAATTATTTTTGTCAACAATTAATAACTTAAAATTATACAAACATTGTTTTAAATGAAATGAACAAGTTAATTAACTGATTAGCAACTAAATATTGAATGCTAAATTTTTTTGAACTTTTTAAAAATTTGAAATAATTAATAAATCTTAAAAAAGAGTTACATTTATGTGCAGTAAAAAAGTTTTCAGGATGCTGATCTAGGTGGTGAGGATACGTCGTTAAGTGTTAGCGATAATAATAGTAAAGAAAGTAAGAGAGAAAATGGTGAATATAAATCAGTTGAAAAATTTAATTTACCACCACCAATGTATCATCGAAATGATACATCAACATTACCTGCATCATCACAACAACAACAACAGCAACATCGACAAAGTTTTGTTGAGGTATTAATTAAGCTATAAACAATTAAAAAATATTCTGCATAAATTTCTTTCCAATTTTAATTCATCCTGTTCATAAGCATGTTTCATCATCATATTATTATTGAAGTTAATTTTGCTTTTTTTTTTTTTGATTAAATTAGAAATTAAAGATTACTGTTAATAACAATCAACTACCTGACATATTATTTAAAAAACTTCGAATTAATTTTTTTTAATAAAGTGAAAAATTCGAGGATAAATAAATGAAAGGACTTATACATATATATTCCATTCATTATTTTAATCGGTTCTTATTTGTATTTTTTTCATGAAATTTATTATTCTAACTTATTGACATCGTGAAATTCTTTTATTTCCAACTATTTTTGTATTTTATTTTAAATTTTGATTGTTTTTAAATCAGTTTTGAGCAATTTAAATATTTATCACATAATGACTTCTAATCCTTCTGCTAGTGCCAATTTGATAAATGTAAATTTTTCAAATTTCAATTAATTTTTGTGCAATTTTTGAGAAAAGATAATTCTGCAATTACAAATGATTGATGGGAAAAAAAACAAAAAAAAATTACAATTATCAGTAATATTCAGGAGCCGGAATCCGAATCATCCTCATCATCGAATCGGAAAAATAGCACAAATAAAGCATTGGTACGTCGTATTACAAATGAATTACAAGTAGCACGATTAGAAAAGGAAAAAATTAAAGCAAACGGTGAGACGATCAATGTTGGAACAAAAATTAGTAAATTTTCATTCAAAAATTTTTCAAATATTAAAATTGTTGCAGAAATATCATTTCAAATTTCCAACTGAAAATTGATTAATAATTATTTGCAATTTTTCTTGAAATTCCTTACTTCATGATATGTTTGTTTTGTTTTGTTTAATTTGTTTAATTTTTTTTCTTTTATTTCCATAAATTTATATATTTTCCTGAAAACTAAATCCTTTTATTCATCGTCGTCTATGCACATAGCATAAGATACTATCATTAATCCTTCTTACCAGTACTCATCAGTAGTATAATTTGTTTCGCCGACCAATTAATTTATTGTCCTCATTAAATAATTTTTACCAATACCAATTTTTTTTCTGTTTAATCCAGTTTAGAATGAAGTCACATATAAACACTGAAAAAATATTTGCCTTCGTTTTTTTTTCAATCTTCTTCCTTTCGATCTCTTTTTGTTTTAATAACAAATAATTTTGAAAAAAATTAATAAAATAAACATTAACAAAATTTTAACCATAAAAATTTACAAAAAATAGAAAAAAAAACTTTTTTGCATTATACCATATCTGTTTACCTATCAATAAAAAAACTGATACGGGAAAAAAAATTTTTTTTTAAAAAATGGATTGCAATAAATGGAAAAAAACACACACACTGAAATAATATGTAATACACCATTTTAAAATAAAAAAAGAATCTTTTTTCAATAATTTTAAAAGGAAAAAAGTGCGCATTATATAAAGGAAAACAAAATTTTTTTTTTTTGATTTTATCGTAACAAATTTCATTTTTTTTTTTTTTTTTTTGTTTTTGGGTCAACATGGATTAATTTATCGTTGGATTAAAATGGAAAAGTGTGATAACGTGAAAAAATAAAAAGCTTTTTTTGTTATCAAAAATTTTTCAATGTTTAATTAATTTTTTAAAACCATGTCAATGTGAAATTGTGCTTATTTATTTCTCTCTTTTTTTTTTGATGCTATTTCTCAAGGCCATAAAATTTTAAACAGTTGAAATTCCTTTTCCTTTTCCTTCTTTTTTTTTGCAATACCCCCGCAGGGTAAAATAGTAGGAAGAGTGAAGGAAAAAGAAAAAAATGTGGGATAATTGAAGAGAAGAAAAGATTGTGGCTTTTCTCGGGTTTTTCTTCTTATCTGTACTTTCAAAAAATATTACTACAAATTGAAAGATTTGTGATACAATACGCCTATATCGAGTAGTAATTTTTCGGTCATTTCTAATCAGATATAAGGAGGAACAGTTTTGCTATTCTGTTATTTGTTGCAAAAATAATGCAGCTTGCTATTATATCAGCAAACGATTATAAACATATTAATTGGGTTACTGTAAAACATGATATTTCTGGAACCACAATATCAGGTAGTAAATTTTTTTTTCAATTAAACTTTTTGTTTTAGTAATTTCTTTCTTTCATAACAAAATGGTTCTTTTTTGTTGAAACAAGAATGGAAAGATTTCAGAAGAAAAACCAGTCTACAAAATGTATGCATTTCGATTTGTTGAAGCTAGTCTTCGTCGAGCGCTTTGGTACTTTGGCCGATCGGTACCAACTAAAAAAGCCTTAACTGTGGTACAATATCACATTTATTCTCTTTTTTTCTGCCATTTAATTTTGTTTTGTTAGCATATCTTTTTTCATTTTTTATATTATTAGGTTAATCAACTGGTACTAATTAATTAATCTGCATCAATTTTTCCTTCTTTACTTTAAAAAATATCTTTTAGTGTCTCCCAGTAGCATTTGTATTGCTATCATTAATTGGACCAATTGTCCATCGCAAACGCCTGAATTTTTCAATACCTTTTGATACGTTCGTTGCGCATTTCAATGATCATTATCCAGCATCTGGACATAACAATCTTCGATTAACCACACCTGGTATTCTGTCATTTAATGGCTCTAATCCAGCTTACAATGTCCTTCGACGCAATTCACCGGCTGATTTTGCCGTAATTATGCGATCAAAGTGAGCGATAACTTTAATCAATATTTACTGATAACAAATTCGCTTTACTTTTTTTGGATTTTAATTTACAAAAATCCGCTAACGGAATTTTTGCCTGAATTGTTATAACTTCTTTAGTCATTTTTCCGGATTCCATATGACAAGTTGCATTTCTTTTTGCAGAGGTTATGGCTCGATTGTTACAGAAAATTCGATGAAATCATTCGGAAAATTAAGTCACTCAGTAGAATCAATTGTTGTCAGTTACGAACGAATAAATCTAACGGTTCCATTAAAACATCATGATAGAAAATTTTACTGTTAAAAAAAAAAGTTAAATGAGATTTTACAAATTGATTAAAAATTAGTATTATCGTATTGAAAATTACATTATTGAAAACATTTGTCCGTTTTGAGAGAATTTCATGGAAAAAATTTTGTAATTATAAATCAGAGAAAGAATGAGTTAATAAATTTCTCTAAATTTAAATAACCTCTTATCATGATTATCAATTTATTATAGGTATAATGCTTCACTAATGATAATATACATTGTCCCCTGCATCACTTATAAAATTATTTTAGCTTTAAATAAATTCAATCTTAACAATTTGGCTTCTTTTATGGCTCATTAAAAAATTTCCAAAAAAGATTTCTAACTTGAAAAATTTACGCGCTGTCAAATTATACAAATTAAATTTTTGATTTGAAGATGAAAGAGTCAAAAATTTTAAATTCTGAAAAAATATTTTAAAAAATTAAAAATGAAAAAATATAAAGAATAAATGTTATTTCTATCATTTCATTTTTATTCATTCATTCATTCATTCACATTCACTTATGTGCATTATACAGTGGTCGGAATTGTGTCATTTTACATGCATCGGAAAAGATGATCCAATAAATCAAATTCTGGCAAATAGTCCAAAAATTACTCTTACTTATCCAGAAACAATCATTTCACTAAAAAATGATGGGAATATAACACGCTTATTTCTTGGTCATACCATTGGTGGTAAGTATGCAATTAATTATTTTAATTTTTTTTTTTAAGTGATATTTAATCGAAAAATTGTGCATTCATGATTTGGAACCGAGCCAGAATTATTGAAATTAAAATGTTTTGAGTTTTGCTTGAAATTAAAAAAAATATCAACAAAAGCAAAAGAATCTTTTGTACGAGCTAATTTTTAATGTAAATCAATTTGTATGTTTGGTTTTTCATGATTGAAATGATTTCAGTTTCAACGTTTTCATTAAACTTTAGAAAATTCCAAACTTTACAGTTTTTTACTTTTACTGAAAAATTACGGATTGCAACTTTGGAGATAAAATCATTAAAATTTTGAATCATTAAAGTTGAATAATAAAAATTTTGGTTTCCGTTAAAATAAAGAAAAAGCGAAAATAGTTTAGAATTTCACATTTCTACAAATTTTTTTCTCTTTCCCGTGCTCATTATGCATATGTAATTACAGGTGTGGAAACGGATGCGGATGGTGTTATCACATATGGTCGATCGTTGCAAGCAAATTTTAAACTCAAAGAGAATTTCCGTTCTGAAATTTTTGCTGAATTTTCCAAAAAATTTATTAAAAAGGTTATAAAGACGAACTCTTTGTATTTTCTTTAAAAATAAAAAAAAAAAAAAAAAAAGACTGGAATAAAATTAACTTACCTGAAGAAATAACGTGAAGACAGCGAGAATTTCAAAACTTTGCACTAATCAAGAAAAACTGCTGCAAATGTTGATCGCTTCAACTAGCTAATGATTAAAATGATGATCGCTTCAATCAGCTAATGATTAGAATTATGACCACTTCAACTAACTAATGATTAAAATGATGATCGCTTCAATCAGCTAATAATTAGAATTATGACCACTTCAACTAACTAATGATTAAAATGATGACACTATTTTATTCGACATGTTCTGTCATTAGCAATGTATGTGTGCAACACATATGCTAATTTGATCATATACCATCATTTCATGGAAATGGAAATCATAAATATGAATATTAAGGTCACTCACATGGTCATCTGATCAGCCATATACAAACATACACATAATGTTATTTACTCGTTCCAAAATTTTTGACTTTGTCACGAATGCTAAAAATTTATCAAAAAATTTGTTAATACATGAAATTAATTTAAAACTAAAAACATTTCACAAATAATTTAAACTTAATTTAATGAGTTAGTAAGTTCGGTTAATTTTATTGAAATTTCTGCATTAACAAATTTTTTGATTAATTGTTAGCATTCCTAACAATGTCAAAAATTTTCTGCTTATTTTTTTGTTTGCTTTTTTTTATTAGTAAAAGAAAGAAGGAAAGCATTAAAATATGAGACTGACAAAAAAAAAAAAAAAAAAAGATTCAAATGGAATAAACACAAATTAATTAAACCTAAGGCTAGCTTAATTTATTACATTGATTTTCATACAAGCAAAATTACATAATTTGATTATTGCAGATGAATGAAAAACGGAAAGAGATAGGAAGGAATTTAAATGCCGATATTAATTGGTGGTCTTATCCTGAATTTATTAATGAGGTCATTGTGGGATTAGAAAGCATGCATTATATGCTAATTGCATCTGCAGCTCTTCTTATGCTTACATGTTTGATTGCAAGTTTTGGTTCAAATGGTTATCAGGTAAAAAATAATTACTAAAATTGATGAAATTTAAATATTGATGATTCACTGCTAAGAATTCATAAATTTTTTAACAAATGTTTTCTTCAAAAAAAATTTAACATGAATGCTTTACATCATCATTCTATCATTGTTACTTCTGTCAATATCTCGTAGCATAGATCAATATCGTCCTTTGATGTTATATGTTAAGGTATTGATGAACAGTCATGAATGTAGAATGTTTTCGGAATTTGGAATATTTTTTTGGCAAAAAAAATTATTTATTATTATTTTATAACAAATACATATAAAATGAATTGTATTTGAAACGTGGAGATAGAATAAATAAAAAATGAAATATTTTTTCATTTTTATTTACATTTTCTTTTTTCTTTAAAGGAAAAATAGAAATTTCAGGAAATTAAGAAAAAAATTTACTTAATTTAACTCTTTAAATTTAATTAATTTAGCTTTGATATATTTCTCAAAAGTGAAAATAAACAAATTTCCGGTACACTTTTTTTTCCTTTTTTGTTTCATTTTTATTTTTCCTTCATTAAACAAATTTTTAAGTATTAATTTTGATTGGGAAAACTAAAAGAATTTACGCATTAAGATCATTATTCTCATTTCTAGCATGAAGGTTGTTATTGTTTTTGTTAAGGAGATGAAGGATTGATCATGCAAAGAAGAATGTTTCGTTGTGTATGTATGCCTGAAATAATGATGAGTCCTGAAGTAATAATGAGTCGTTTATCCATTTCTTTACTATATGCTGTGACTATGCTTACAGTATCAAATTGTATTTAAGAATTATGTTTACATGAAAAATAATTGCCACACAATTTTATGATTTAAAAAAATTACCATAATTTTGATAAGTGGCATTATTTTTACAATTATCATTATTTACTACTCATTTGATATTTTTATTAGATAACTCCCACTAATCTTAATGGTCAGTTTTTTGTAAACAAAATTATTACATAAGGCTTTCGATAGCCTTTGGTTTGTACAATCATCTTCATGTGTGAAAATACATGTGTTAATTATCTTCAGCTTCTTCTCATCACTATCCTTTCAAGCATATTCAAAAAAAAAAATTCCTGTTTATGTCCTCGCTATTTTTGAGTTGGGTAATCACGACTGAGTTGAGGTCAAAGAAATGATAAATATATTGGAACAATGATTAATTTCAACCAGAAATTTATTTTATTGACCCTCAACCAGACGTACCGATGGTGCACAGGCTTTCTATAGTCTTTGGTTTGTGCAATCATCTTCTATATTCTCATTTATCACCTGATGATGATCATATTATTATTAAAATCCTTCTTCCATTGACTAATTCATTCATTTTAAACAAAATTTTTCTTGCATAAAATTGTATTTAAAATAATGAATTATTTCATTTGAGATGGATTTAAATTTATTTTATTAACCCTTAACCAGACGTACCATTGGGAATGAACCCGATGGTGTACAAGCTTTCTGTAGTCTTTGGTTTGTACAATCATCTTTATTACATGTGTTAATTATCTTTAGCTTTTTCTCATCATTATCCTTTCAAGGATACTCAAAAAAAAAATTCCTGTTTATGTCCTCGCTATTTTTGAGTTTTTTTCTGTTCTTGTTATATTGACAACACCCACTAATCTTAATGGTCAATTTTTTATAAACAAAATTATTATATAAGGCTTTCGATAGCCTTTGGTTGAACAATCTTCTTCATTGCGTTATTGTCTTCAGCTTTTTCTCATCACTATCCTTTAAAGCATATTTGAAACTGTTTATGCCTTCGCTGATTCGGTCTGTCGGAAAAACCGAAATAAGTTATATTCGGAATTTATATTATAATAATATCTTATAATTAGTTGGAATGGGAACGTTATATTCAATCCATTGATTATATTTAATTAGTGTTTATTTATCATTTTCTCAAAGCTGTTTCCTTTCATACTAATAATACCGATGATCTCAAAATTATGCTTTTGTGTAATTCATAATTTCCTCACAATTATTTCCTTTTCTAATCTGGTGATTTCACAGATTCTAAACTATTTCTTTCATAATTATCTAATTACCCTTCATTCTACTGATCTCGAAAATATTCTGTATATTAAACTATAGGAAGTTGTTTCATTATGCTCAGTTTAATATTCAAATCATCATTCAGTAAATAGTCACGATTATTTGTATAAATCTTTAAGCCTTTATTAATAAACCTATATCAAACTCGTTGCATTCTTATTAAGCAGAAGTTATTTTCATCGTCTGCACTTCACAAATAAACAAATAATCTACTTCATCATCAACAATCTACAAAATCAAACAAATGACACATTTTCACGACATTGTCCCCTACATTCATCGCTATCATTATATCGTTATATCGTACTCTGAAATATGATTGATTCATTTCTTAACACTTATTTCTTATTGTGATTTTTTACTTCATAGAATGTGTGCTATTGTCGGCACACAGCAATAAACTTTTTGCTAAGTTCTTCATACTTCTCTTGTGTTCGTAGTATCAATACAACAACAGATAAATCTTATCTTGAATTACCTTCGGTGTAAAAAATCTTTCACGATAAATATTATTAGTTTTTCTTTCTTTTTTTACAGAGTAAACCGGTTTTGGGATTAGTAATTGGTGTAATTTTAATCGTTTCTTGTTTGGGCGGTTTTTTTGTTCAACTTACTGGAGTCGGATATATCAACTCGATTGTCTTCCCAATCTTCTTCATCCTTATTGGTATCAAACATTTGAGATTGTTTTGAAATATGCATTTTTTTTTTGTTTGTTTAACAAAAAGAGGAATATTTTAAAAGATGGCGATAATGAGTAAAAGCGGATCGTTTTTAAGTGAATCAAAAGTTAAATTAATGGTACAATAACGCTACAGTGATGCTAAGTAATATCAGTAACAAAAAATAGCAATTATTGTATCAATTACAATATGTAAAAACAATATTCCAATTATTTTTTTTGAATCAGCTTTTATCTAAAAAGTTTTGATAAAAAAATAACAAATTACAAGAAAGAAAAAAGTTAACTTAAATGGAATGGAAAATTAGCAAATGCAAGATTTCAGGCATTGGAATATTAATGCTTTTCACGCTGAAAGATACCTGGTCGAAGTATTCAAATGTTGCATGTGATCCGGTGGAAAAATTATCTCTGATCCTAAGTTGGGATGCGCCGTGTACTACAATTACCGCATTCATCATTATCGTTTCATTTGGTTAATACTTAAATTTACCTTACCTTATTTACATGGCTTAAACTAGTTAACAATAATGCTCATTTTGATTGTTTATTATAACTTTATCATACTGCTAACGTTATTATTTTTTAGTTTGAAATTTCTTGGATTTTCAGCTAGTAATTTTTAAATTATTGGATTATTATTGTAAAACTGGGAAATTTAGCCTAATAAATAAATCAGAGGTGTTTTAAGCAATTATTGTTAATTAAAAAAAATAAAATTCATTAAAATGATTTAATTTGCAAAATAAATGATAAATTTCGATGCGATCTTGAAAAAATGCTTAATTAAATAATGTTTTTATGATTTCATGTGGAATTCTATATTAGTAATTAAATTCAAATTAAGAACATCATTTAGATTAACTTTTTATTCAATAACAGAAATTTAAAGAATTTTGTGATAATATGTTTGTTTTTCAAATTAAATCATCAAAAATAATAAACAGGTATTATCCAAGTAAATGAAAAATTATCACAATTGAAAGCATTAAATGTTTCAGGTATTATTGATAGTGTTTGTCTCAACAACACAATTATCTTAAATTCAATTAATATTAATATTTATTTTATTCACCTTAAATTTAACTATCTTACATTTAATTTCTTTGCATTTAATTGCCTTACATTTTATTACCTTACATTTAATTATCGTTCATCTTGAAAGCAATTTTCTGGATTTAATAATGAATCGATTTAATACTAAATTTTCTAATTTATTGAACTTTTTTTTCCTTTTTTTCATATTCTGATAATTTTCAAGAAATAAAGAACGAATTACCATTTGCATTAATCACAAATATTCATTCTTTGCTTTTATACTCAGAGTTGTTAATTAATAAATAAGTAAGCTAGTATTTAATTATGAGTTAAAAGAAAATTGTATTCCAATGTACTGATAATAAAAGCTTTTGTTTTCCGTTTTTTTCAGAAATTTCTTTGAAATCTTTAAATTTCATAAGAAACCTTCAATTTTAGTTAATTTTAGTTTAAGTTACTCATTTTATCGAAATGGTGGTAAGCGGCATAATTTACCACGTAATAAGCAATACTATACTGTTTTTGGTTGTTCATTTTTGATTGTTAGCAGTTGGTTTAAAAAAAAAAGCAGTTATTTCATACCATTCAATTTAATTAATTTAACTCTTAACTAATAATTTAAGTAAGTCAATAATTTTTCGATCTAATTGGAAATATGAGAAAAAAATTTTTTTAAAGATTTAAAACTATTTAAAATATTTCGAATTTAGTTGCCAAAAGTTATTGGATTAAAATTTGGAAAAAAAAGTGAGGGAAGAAGAAATCAACTAATTAAAGTGGTTTAAGTGAAAATTAATTAATTATTCATAATTTATTCTAAATTTTTGCCTGTTTTGCCTTTTCAAGTAATTAAATGGCAAGCATTAAAATTTTTCCATCAATCAAATGAAATGTGCAAAGAAAAATGACCAAATTATTTTAGCCGTAATTGGTTCAACGACCAAAAGTCCCTATTTGCAATACATGTCATTTGTGTTAGCAGCCGGTGTAGCCGTTTTACTCATCTTCGCTCTACTCTTTTTCACCGTATTCCTGTACGTTTCGGGTCGTCGTGAGACCAGAGGTGTCAAGTGGTACCAGTGTTGTCGTTCCGGTGACACACATTTTGCCCGTAAGTTAATTTAAAACATTTACTAAACGCACTAGTTTAAACAAAAAAAAAAAAAAAAAAATGAAATAACGCCAAAAAAATTAAAATTTTTCTTCTTGAATATTTAAAAAATATGAAGTAAAAGAAAAACTGTTAATTTATCATTTTTTCTTTTTATTTGAACTTACTGTATTAATTATTACTGTAACAATTAAGAGGATTAGTAATTATCATTATTATTAACTGTTATTACGCTATCAAAAAGAATTGATTATTCAGTATTTGTACATAATTCACTTTAAATATTTTAATACTATTTTAAATTAGTAGTAATTATTTCAAAATAATTTTTTACTTTTAAATTAATTAGTAATTTTTCATTTATACCTTTTTCCCCTTTATAAATATATCACATCGCAAATGCACTATTTGTTAAAATGATAAAATAAATTTAAAAAAAGAAGTATTTTGAAATTTGAAAGAAATAAAATAAAATTTGAAATTTGAAGTTTTTTTTGCTGTTATTTGTTATTCTAGCTCGCACAATTAATGAATTCAATGGTTCAAGCATTGAAATGCTTCATGAAAAGCTCACTGATACTAAGCCATCATTTTCGAGAGCAAGCGCTGCAGCAATGTCCAATTCATACCTTCGTTGTCCAGTTGCATTCATTTTTGCAATCTATTTACTGCTTGCAATTTGGGGATGTAAAAATGTTCGGTATGATTATAAAATGAAAAAAAAATTTTTTTGAAAAAAAAAACTTTAATAAATTAAAATTTTAACTTTAAAAATTGATTTCAAAATTCGTAACTTTATTTTGATAATAATAATTAGCATAAAATTTGTGAAGAATATGAATTGGATAAAATTCTATTAATTATTTTAATTAATAAACAATAAGGAGGAAATTTTTTTTAAATATTTTAATTTAAGAATAGATTTGAAAGAGGAATATTTCCTGACAAAGACAAGTGAATCACGAACATTCATTGAGAATTATCGCAATGAATTTGGTCAATATGAAGATTTCCTTGAATTACTATTCGATGAACCAATCGATTACCTTGATGCACATCGAAAAGAAGAAATTCTTGCGATACTTGAATGGCCAATCGTAAATTTTTTTTTTCAAATCTCTATTGAATTTCATTCAACAATTTTAATTTACAATTGTACATTCACATAAGAGATAATTCTTCTATTAATTCAATAATTAATTCGAACACCCTTAATTATCTCATAAGTTTAACAACATACAGATAACAAAAGTACTTAACAAAACCAACTTCTGATTTTTGGTTACCTGCCTTTTGAACTTTCGAAACTTCTCATTTTAACTGTTCAATTATTTTTCCGAATATATCCTGCAACTTTTTTTCCAGCAAAACCAGTTTGCAACAAGGTCAGTAAGCTGGTTGAAAGATTTTGTGCGATTCGAGAGTACAACCATCTATGATATAAATCCGGTAAATTATTAAAGCTACTTTTTTTTTACTAATTCAAATACCCAAAGTCATTTAAATTATAAATTCGAATATGCTTCTCAATATTCTAGGTTCAATATATATACCTTTATTCTTTTGCTAGTTATTTGTGAATTTCAAAATTCAATTGGAAAGAAATCTTAAATTTAAGAAGAAATAATTTGAATTTTATGTCGTTCCAATTTCTTTTCAAAATTCAAGATCTCCTTAAAATAACATCTTTTAAAATTTCATTTTTCTTTCTAAAACATTGCATTAATTACTGGTATGAAAATAATTCATTTAATGATAAATGACAGTATTAATCTTATTTGCTAGTATATATTATTCATTTCCAATTCCAATTCGTTCTAATGAATTTTCGAGCTTTTGTGTAATTAATTTGTCTTACTTTTATCATTAAATTTTTAATTAATTGCACCAGAACACCTACTATAGTTCTGTTTAAGCAGATCATTATTATTGATAGCAATAATGATCATAATTTAACATTGATTATAATAAATTATTTGGTTGCCATTTACAAATATTCTAACTAATTAAAATTTTTTTATTTTTCTAACACAAATATTTTTCATTGTCTTTTTTTTTTAAATCAAAAATTTTGTTTTTTAAGGACACATTTGTGCCAATTATCGGTATTGTTTTTTTGACCGCTGAAAATTACAAAAAATATCGGAATGATATAATTTTTGACAAATTTCAAACACGTATCATTGCATCGAGGATGTACATTGAATTGACAGCTAAAGGTGTTCAGGAACGGTAAGTTAATTGTCAAGAATGATACATCCCAATTAACAGCTAAAATTTATTCAGGAGATATGGCTAATTAATAATTACTGTTTTTTTTCTTTCATATGCTACGATTATATGATAAAAAGTATTTTGATAATAATGAAAGTTTTATTTGTCAATTTTAGATTATTTCTTGTTGATGAATTATTGAATAAGGCACGCTCAGCTGGTATATCAATGTTTGTTAAAACACCATTCATTTTTGCAATACAACATGATTTACAGGTAAGCATAATTGATTATTTGTTAAACAATTTCATTTCAAATGTAAATTTATAAAATTTAAGATAAATTTTCAAGATAGTTTCAAGATAAATTTTCTTCTTGTATCATATTTTTATCACGATAGTAGTGTTTTACGATTGCGTTTCATATTTTTATGATGATATCTAAGTATCAGAACTCTTAGTAATTATAATATCATATGAGATCTTAATTATAATACATATGAGAAAATTACAATATCATCTCAAATTTGTTCACTAATTAGTAAACTTATAATTAGTATCATTTTTCTGAAATTATGATTTGATTAGATTTGTCTAAAATAATTATTTTAAAAATTCAAATATTTTTTTAGGTGATGTCAATAGTAATAATAGCATTCAGCTTACTTCTTTGCTGTGTTTGTACTCTGTCCTTGTTCCTTTTTGGGATACCATCCCTAACCGTACTGGTATTATTATCCAATCTATCCGTCATTGTTGGTGTCATTGGTTTTGCAAATTACTGGATGATTCCCATTAATGCGATCACTTTATTTATAGCTTTGGCTGGTTGTTTCTTTTTTTTAACTTTTTACAGTTTTGGATTTATTAATTTCGAATATGAAATAATTAAAGCAATTCAATTATTTTTGATTTGAAATTAAAACTCTGACTGATTTATTGATCTGGAATTGTTTGCCGTATGCACGCCCTAAATTTTTTAAAATCAATATTAACATGAAATTTTTTTACCCAACTATTTCAGCTAATTACTTGCTGATTCAATTAAGAATAAAAATTTAGGAAATGCTTTAACAACTACAATTGTTTCCTATTTCTGTTACAATTTTGCAACTGCCGGAAGAAGGCAAAAAACTGCGGAACAACGAGTACGCTATTCATTTCAGGTTTGCAATGAAAAATTTTTATTTCTGCAGTTTTTTCTTCTTTTTTCATTTTCATTTAATAAAAAAAAAAAAAAAAACTAAAATTTTAATTGTTCAAATTTCAAAAAAATGGATTTTAAAAAGTTTTTTTTTTAATCAAAAAATAAATTTTGGCGAACGAATGATTGTAAACGAACTTTGCAAAATTTAAATTTTCATTCAAATTTTATCAGAAGAGTTTTATAAATTTAAATTTTAATTAAAAAAAAATTTTCAGTCATGCTTACTACCAATTACTTTATCATGTGCTATACCAATTATCACGTATTTGCCGTTACTCTTAACTAATTTACCTGTGACAATGCATATCTTTAAAATATTAACGCTTACTTCATTTATTACTTACGTTCATTTATTCCTTTTCTTACCAAAGTAAGTATTTTTTATTAATTAATAACAAAACTGATAAACTTGCATTCATTCATTTTTCATTGATTTCTTGCAAAGAAATAGGAAATAAACAGGATAATTATTTTCTATTTAAAAAGCTGTGTCATTTTGAAATGTTTGAAATAGTAATAATTACAATTCAAGAGGGATCATTACAAGATATCGTTGGTCTCTCAAATTGTCAACTTTATTTGAAAGTTTTGTGATAAAATATTTGGTGATAATTTTGGAACAAAAAAAGTATTAGTTAGGAAAATTGGCTTATCTATTATTTAATTAAAATTACTTGCAAAAATAATTTTTTAGTAAAATAAATCGGTAATCATCACTTTTTAATGGAATGGCCCATGTCATTTTGATTTTTGAAATTATTTAAAATTATGAAGTTTTTTCTTTTTTATAGTTAAATTTTATTAGCGAAACCGATAAAATTAAATGAAGTATTTCAATTTGTTTGCAGTATGATGATATTTCTAACAGAGCAAATTCCATCATTTTGCTCATCGCTACAGGAAATTTGTGATGAATGCTGCTGCTACTGTATTGATACTGAAGAAGATTCCGGTAGCATTTACTATATACCAACCGGAGGCCGTGCTGCTTCACAACTTAACGGCCTAACAAAGTTTGACGCTTTTGATTTTAGTTTTATCGAATTTGATCAATTCAACTAAATCAGAAGAGAAATTTATCAATTAATCATTCAAAAATTAAGGAACCATTATTTGAGCCAAATCGAATTCGAAACTTTCCAAAATTTACCGAAAAACTTATTCAGTTTGAACCTCCCACAAGTCCCTCTCATCCGGGGTGCGTTACCTTCTCAGCATTACTTTCCTCTGGATACTAACAGAAGAAACAAAGGACATTTGAAAATTTGATCTAATCGTCTCTTAAGCTTATAAGAATATCATAAAATGACATAGATTAACTATCGAATAATAGAATTCAAAAAAATTAATATTTCAAATATAAATGCAACAGTGTGCATAAATTAAATGAGATATGATAGTTGATGATCAAAAAAAAAAGAGAAAACTTGCAAATTAATTTCATTAGCTTGAGAGTAAACAAATTTATAACGGTAATATGTCAATTATCAATTAACTGTTAGGAATAAATGATAATTGATGAAATATTTTTTTTAGGCCGTATTCATATGCATTAACGGCACCACCAAATACACATAGCATGTTACTATCACCTGAAGCAACCGGTTATTTACCAGTGACCTCAACAGTTTCACCAACTTTGGTACCTGATGTGCTACCTTATCAACCGCATCAAATTGTTAGCATTGGAAATTATCGATCATCCAGTAGTCGGCGTCGTGAAAATAGCGAGGTTAAACTTTTCGGCAACTTTTTTTCTTCATCGACAAAATATCGTCATTTTAGGATAAATTAAATAAACTAAAAAATTGTTTACTGATCGTGATTAGCAAAAATACTTCAAAAAAAAAGTTAATTGCCAATAAATATAACCGTTGCAGAATATTAGAATATATTGAACAGACATTTTAAAATAAATCTTAGTAAGAGTTAATTTATATGATAAAATGAAATTTTTAAAGCCTCTCAAACCCTCAAATTTTTCTCTTTTAAAATTTATTTGATTTTTGTTTTAGGAAATTATTTCATAGTGACTATTATTATAGTGGTTATTTATTTTTTATAATGATCACTTTTTTGTTAAATTTTTAAAATTAAAAAAAAATTTTTAAATTAAAAAAAATTTATTTGTTTAATTTTTTTTGCAGCATTCCCTTAGCTTACCGCCATCACCACGAATGGCATTATCTACACCTCGTCGTGAACGACGACGAATGACCACCGAGGTTCATTCACCAAATGAAGAATCGATCTATGAAGAACCACCATCGCTGGTATGAAATAATCAAAATGATATTTTTTTCTGAATTTTTTGATTTTCATAAATTTTTGAAGTTTGTTATAGCATTTCACCAAATTGTTTAGAATTTTGAAATTTAACGAAATTTCAGTCGTCAAATTTGACCGAATCACGCTCACCAATGCAATCACGACGTTACGATGGACGTAAACCAGAAAGGCGACAATCTCATTCATCTACCTCACGATATAATTTACGTGATGAACGATCACTGGTTGGTTATCAAAGTTTTTAAATTATGCTCTATTGCTGCTTATGTTTTTTTTTTTTTTTCATTAATATTTTGAAATGGTTCAATTAAATTGATTAGTTTTTCCTTTTTGTTTTTCTGAAAAAAAATTATGTAAATTGAAAATTGTAATAATATGTTGTAATTTGAAAAATGCAATCAGTCAATAGAAGCATTTAACGTATAGGAACGAGATTCTTCAACAGTTGAATTACGTTCGAACTGGAAACAATATCTGATTGATGGCAATTTACGTCAAACTACTACCGATGTTATTGCTCCGAATGCTTCGCCGTCTTCCAATACTATTCAACCAATGATGTACTATTCGACACCAGCCTATCGAACACAACCACCACGATATAGTCGTGATAAAAGATTTTAAAAATTTTGAGTAAATGAAAAATTTTAATATTGATTGCTTATTTGTAATTCGGTATTTAAATTAATTAACATAGCATATGTGTTTTGTTTTTTGTTCGATTTTATTAAATTTTATTTTTACAGCATTTGTTTGTTCACTTATTTCAAATTGGCTTTTAGATCGAATACATAGTGACGAGAATTTATTCTGCATTAAAAGAACCGATAATTATCAAAATACTTGTCAGGTATAAAGATTTGTAAATAATAGTACAAAAATTAAATTAATATAATATCAGATTTGGTTTATCAATAAAAAAAAGCTATTATTGTTATTTCTGAGATCAATTTGCATTAAGAATTTAACTTTATTGTTTAAAATAAATTAATTAGATAAAGAAAAATTAATTGATAGTTAATTAAATAATTGATTGATAGCAAATATTATTCAAATTCATTCCTTCTTTTGTTTCAGTTTTCGATTTTGAAATAATTTTTACTGTTGAAAGGGTAATTCGTGTAGGAATGATGAATCAGTTTGTGGAAAATTTTTTTTTATAGTATTTTAATTTTTAAGAAATTTGGAACTATAAAATATAATGTATATTTTTATATTGTTTGTTAATTTTAATTATTCGAAATAATTCTGTATCCGTCTGTCAACTCTGTCAATAATGACAATTTTGTTTTTTCTCGTATTCTCAGGTTACTGCTAATGAACTTGCCGGATTTTTTTCGGATCTTGGCATAAAATAGATTCCGTTCTCTAAAATCGCTTCATGTGAAATACAAATTAATTAGCATTTTGTGTTCAAATATCAACTATTATAGATATATTGCTAAATCAAATGTTCACAGTGTTAACAAATTATGTTGTTGTATTTTCCATTCATGTCAAAAAATATTCTTACTTATATTTTGTCATAGTATCATCATTATGTATTTTAGTAAAGATGATCTTGGTGAAAATTTTTTCATTGTTTTTCTGTCCTTATTATAGTGCTAAAATTTATACAATTATTCGTTGAACATTCGCCATAACTTAAAATCTTGACAATAAATGTAACTGTTTTTGTTTTAATGTTCGTTCTAAAATTCTTCGATGCAGTCTGAGTGCGAATAAATTTTAAATATTTTAAAAAACGAATTTTTAAATCACAACAAAAGAACTTCAACAAAGAACCACTCGCACTTAAAATTTAAAAAAAACTACAAAGTTTTAATGTGCAACAAAAATCGAACATATGGGATATTTAGAAATTATTTTCGATAATATTTGCTGTGCATAATATTTAGTCAATTTTATCGTTTATGTCTACATCTATGTCATGTGAATATTTAAGGATAAAAAATTTCTTTTTTTCACTCATTTATTAATTTCGTGCAATAATTTATTTCGGCTCCTCGCTGCATATTTATTGTTTTTGATTCTTCACAGCAATATTTTTAACCACTTATTATTTTGCTTCCCACATTACCTGTAAATGATGAAAATGTCCACATTGCCTGTAAAGTGATCATGTTACCTGTAACTGATGAATGAATGACATTTTGTGGAAAAGAAATTTGATAATTTCAATTTGCTCATTTGTTAAAGTTAACTATTGCTATTTTCATACTTTTATGATAAATTTATTTTTTACACATTTTTATTCATATTAAAATTAACATTTATTCTAGCAAGAAATTCATCGTTTCATTTTTGTATAAATGGAAGAAAATATGAAATGGCATTTGTCAAACATTGTTACGTTATATTTCTTTGGTATTACGAAATTTAAAATTCTGTTAAAATTATTTAAAGAAGAAAATATGATGAAATCTTCAGTATTATACAATAACAGAAGAGTACGAAAAAGAATTGAAAACGACAAGTTCTAACATAATTTTTAGAAATTTAAAATTAAAATTAAAAGAATTTGGTTCAAAAAAACTTCATTTTGTTTAGAAAAGATTGCTGATAACTTGTGTTATCTTTGCGAAAACTAGTTTTATCTTGCCATTTACAGTACTTCCTTCTTAATCCATCCATCTTATTGGTGGTATTCGATTAAAAAATGATTTAAAATGAATAGACAGAGAAAGAAATACTAATTGTACAATGCAAAGATATCATTTGAATGCATTTATAACGGCTGTATTCACTGCTTTGGTTTAGCTGTCAAAGAGTAAAAGCCGCAATTTTTGTATTTCATTAATTGTTCTACCAATCCTTTTTTCTCGTTGTCGAAGGAAATAATTGGAGTTTTAACGGTTTTAGAAATGTCCTAAGTACCAATAAGTCCTGATAGTTGCTAAATTTTTTGACTAGGATGATTTTCAAGAGTAATTTGTTAATTAGACGGAAGCTTCCAAATGATCGATTAAGATGGAACTTTCCCGGCTTTCAAAAAAGTTTCATTTGACATTATTCAACAACACCATCAAGGCCTTAAATTTGATAATAGAAGCGATTGTATCTGCTAGATTCATTGGATTACTTTGTTTCAAATGTCTATCAGATCTTCGGAAAATGTTTCAAGATAATGATTATTTAAATCGTTTGATTTCATTTCATCCAAATCTGAATAAAAGTACTTCGCAATGAAGAAGTGAATCTTTCCAATGATTCCACTCTTAAGATGAATTTTTTAAAAACAATACAAAAATAGAAAACGGACATATAAATGCTATTTATTATCCGAGCACTGAACATAGGAATTCATGCATGTAACCCAGACTGAGACAATAATTTATTTCTTTTTGCATATTTCAGATTATACTATTACTTCACAAATGAGAAAATTAACGAAACATTATGTATTTCTTAAAATTTTCATTTCAGAATGAAAAAAACAGTATTTTAGATTTTATGTACTGATTTCAAAAATGATGAATTTAGTAAGTAGTATATCTTATCTTTTTTTTTCATTCATTCTGCCCAACGAATGGGAATGACAACAAATGAAAAGACAGCCGTAAGGCTTGCTGGATCGAAATCATCAAACCGCAAACGAAACCAGGTGACTGACAACGGCATGCAATTTTTTTTCTTTCAGAGTAAACATTCTGAATTTAGTCAACAATTCACGAAATTCCGAATCTCTCTCGAAGTTAAGAAGTTAAGAAGCGCATTCTGTACAGATTATTCTTACAGAAAGAAGCCGATGCATCTAACTAGCGCGCCACCATTACGATTGGACTCCATATTTTTGCATAATTATACATACAATTATCAACATTATTGCAGCAGCAAGAGAAATAATGAATGATATATTTTGACGAGTAATTGAAAAGAAAAAACATTCGTCATTCTACAATGTGATTAAAAAAGATTGAATAGAATTAGAGTTGTTGCAAAATGTTCACGCAATGAAGATTAATCACCAGTTCAGATGACAATGCTTGGACAGTTCAGATGACAATGATTCGTTCTGTCAATTTTTGGCAAGTTACCCTTTTAAGGGCAAAAAAATACACTGACAGCGATAAAGATTAACGCAATAAAGATTAATGGTTACGTCAATGCATCTCTGTAAATTCGGTGTATCACAGGAAGAAAAGTCATTTAAAAAACAAGAACTCATAAATTTAAAAAGATTGTTTTTCTTGCAAGATTTAATTTTATATGTACGAAATTTTAAGTCATTGTGCATATTGTGGTATATTTTTTTCATAAGAAAGGCTAAGTTTGCTGTGTGCACTAATTCATAGACTATTATCAGTAAACCTAAGAACAACAGGTATTCTATTGTTCTATAGAAAAACAGGTATTCACTGTGAATATTGTAGCATGTTGTGGCTTCTAAGAGAGGCTAAGTTTACTGTATGCACTAAA